>NW_025909552.1:0-18397 GCF_018835915.1 Vigna umbellata
AGGTTGTTTTTGTAGTGTGAGTTTCTAATTAGATAGGTTTTACCATTCTAAACTTGTTAGGACAGTTTCTTTGTTGTTTCTTAGGCTAGTTTAGTGTTATTTGCACATTTTAACCATTGTAGTGCATTTCTAGTAGACCTTTTCAGGCTTTCAGGTTTGCATACTAGATTCTAAGTATAAAACCTCTTACATATTTATCAATCAGTTTCAAACCATTCACAAGTTTGACAAAACTTAATGTATACAACATCATAAAACTCCAATCAACATAACTTAACATTGAAACTCAACATTCACAACATTTTATAACAAGATAAAATTCATGAGACAAGAATGTAAATAATAGAACATAGCACATACACTCATGCAATTTCAGTTTAGGTCACCATACCTTCGCCTTTGCTTTTCTTTCCTACTCAAGTCTTCTCTATACACTCTCTTCCTCCCCTTCTAGCCATTAAATAAAAGTGTATTTAGGTTTATTCATTACATTTCATTACATTAATTTAATAATCCATAATTGAATTTGGGCAAACAAAATAATCAAACAGTAGTTGGAAAATAAATTCTGCACTAGAGAAAGTCCCTATAGTTTGGTGGTTTCATACTAAAAAATGTATGGAAGTGATTTAAACACACAACTGAATGTTCAAGCAACTTTGTTTGATGATTTTAATTGTGTTTATACTCTAAAATGAATTATAAACAGCTTGCAACTCAAAATCACAACTTCCATTTTAACTCAAAAAGTGATGGTTTACAAAGGAAGTCTTCATATAACACAAATTATGACCAAATGAACGAAACTACCAACTTTCAAACACCAATTTAAACTTGTTCAAGCTTTCCAATAGCACAGAAAAAGCATAAACCGAAAATCAACCCTTGCTATTGCCAAATATGTAGTAAAATACAACATCATACAACCAAAATTAAGTTTCAAAGAAATAAAGGTTGGAACAGCAAACCTACACAGTGCATCAGATGTCACAAACCACGAAAAACCAAATCAAACATCACCAAACAAATTTATCATACTGCACCAGAATTCAACAAACCAATTTCTTTCAATGTTGACAACTTAGAAGCCAATAATGAGGAATTCAAATGGAACAGAGATGGAATAACAACAACCACTCAAAAGGAACTTAATAAAGGATCTAAAACAGATTAAGAAAGCAAGAAAAACCAAAATCACAGTTCAAAATTCATTCCAGATGCAAAATGTTTGATATTTTTAAAGGTGTTTGATGAAATGCCACAAAGAATTTCAGATTTTGAGCATTTGATTTTCATGGCCTCTAATATGGATTTCTAGGTTCTATATGCTTTCTATCACTTGATTATTCTATATTCTTGAATAATGCATGTCTTTTTAATCAATTGAACCAAACTTTTGCTACCAAATTGAGACTAAAATTGATGCATTAATCACAACAAACTTTCAATACCAAAAATCTGCAACTTAAACCCATATAGTGCTAAAAAATGGTGGTTTAATTGGCCAATTTGCATAAACAAGTTTAGATTATGAATTTGATTATTTGAGCAACTTTGTTTACCAAATATGACTTGTGCAAACTGCCAACAGAGGCTAAATGCTTCCAAAATAGAATTTCACTAATTCAGTTGCTCTAAACACCAATTTTAAGTCAATTCACCAACCAATTTTCTTGCTTTACCTAATCTGTTCTAGAACCATTCCTAGGATCAAATTGTGTGCCTCCTTCATTTATATACCCTTTTTCATTGCTTTTAAGATTTTTGGCTTGCTAAGTGTCAATTTTAAAACCAATATCTGGTGCAAAATCTGGTGAAGTTAACTAATCTATTTGGTGATTGTCTTGGCTCATTTAAAGGGTGTTGTGAAGTCCAATTGGAGAACTCAAGTTGCACAACCCTTCCCTACAAGGGTAGCATCTTAGGAAATGAAGAGGAACAAGAATCTTAGAATTCAAGTGTGTTATTCAGAATGCAAAAGTGTGAAAATTGGCAACTCCTATAGCCAAATTTTGGGATAGAAGCCAAATAGTTGAGTGATGGTGAGATTGAGTGTATATCATCCAAAACAAATTTGTTAGTGGAGTGAAGATGCCTTGAAACAGTTAAGACAAATGGATTTAAGTTTGCAGCACCAACAGTAGAAAAAGTCATTGGGTTTGCAGTACTCAAATTATGAGCCACAGAGTTGGAAATCATGGTTGCAGTTTGGTGATTCCTAAATTGTACATGACAGGATTGGGAAAGCTAGCAATAAAGTTTCCCTTAAACATACATTTTCCAATAACCAAATCAAAGGGATCTGATGGGGGGTTCCAAAGCAAAGCTACTGGAAATCTACCATAGTATTTAACTTGTCTATAACTATATCATATCAACTTCAACTCAACACAATCAAACACACATTGGATTACAGAGACCGTATCAAAACACAGAATAAGCAACTAATAAAACCAGAAAGATGATAAAATTAACATTTAACAACGTTGCAACAATCACAATTTACAACTTACCTCCACGGCAGCCCCCTCCAATAGAGGACCACGACTGAAGAGTGACGACAATGGAGGATTGGAGAATGGGGGTTTGAAGAGAAACCATACACTGGAGATTGGGGAACGGCGATTTGCAATGGAGGATTAGGGAACAACGCCGGTTGACGATTGGGGTTAGGGTAGGGGTAGTTCAGAGTAAGATTAGCAATGAGAGCTTTGCTGTTTTGGGGAAGAAGTGTTTTTGCGAAATGCAATTAGGGGAGGGAAAACCCAAATTGTTATTTCATATAGCCGAACCACTTACCGATGGGCATAGGCCTTCGGTAATTAACACTTCCATTACCACCGACCGTCTAAATCCTTCGGTATTTTACTCCTCTAGAAGCCCTCGGTAAATCCTTCAGAAAGTGTAACTTACCAAAGGCCTTCGGTAATGTACCGTCGGTAATAACAGATTTTCTTGTAGTTATGTTTTAATTCTTTTTAGGTCAAAGATTCTCTTAATTAATCATAGTTTAATTACTTTGATTTCTAAGAGTATTCAAGCTTGATTTACAATCTATTTTAGACTTAACTTTATTAATCTAGATTTTATTAAACATTTAGACATCATCAACTTCACCAACAATCTCTTTCCATCAACAACATTTATATATTAATTTTCTTCTACACAATTATTCTTATACATAATAAGATTTTAAATATAAAAAACATCAAGTTATTGTCAAATAAATAAGTACCAAGAATAATTTCTTAATTTAAACAACTAAATTTATTTTTAAAAAATGCTAAAGCGTATCAAAATAAGCAACATTATGAAACCATTGTCATAGGTTTTAATTAATATACCGGCATATTTAATATTAAAAGAAGAAAAAACAAAAAAATTAATTATGTTTTAAATTAAAATTAATCTATATAAAATATTTTTTGTGATTTTTATAATGAAAATTAATGTATTAATAAACTACTTATTTTTATTGAATTTTCAATCTCCCGCTCAAATTTTTATTGAATTCACTAACCTTTTGACGTCTAACGTTGTGGCATTCGATGTTTTATATCCTTTTACGTCGAATTACAATTCTAAACAACGTTTAATAATTGTGTTGACTATTCAGTGGTTGGACGTTAAACGCGTGACGTTATACGCTATTTTTGTACTAGTGTGAGTCGGGTTGGCTCACCAACCTACCTAGTTTAATTTAATTATTTATTATTTAGTGTTTCATATTATTAGTTAAAATTTTTTATTGTATTGTAAATGTGAATAAAGAAAAAGATGTTTCAAAGAGCAACATATTATAAATTTATCCATTTAAGACTCCAATCTTATAAATGGATAAGTGACAAAAAGTATCAATATTATAAACTTATTTATTCTCTTTATGGGTTTGCTTTTGAATTATATTTGAGTTGTATGTTAATTTTTTATTTTAAATTAATTTTGAAGTTTAACATCATTTTATAATTATTTAAATTTGAATTAAAAAAATTGTTATTTTTTTTAATTAAAAAAATTTGTAATTAAGTGAGTCAATGAGCCAACCCGTTTAACTTACCAACCCGTGATGGGTCGGGCCGTGTTCAAATTTTTTCGGCTCGCTAATAAATTAGTCAGGTTAGGTTGACTCATTAAATGGTCAACTCGTGGTGGGTCGGGCCGAGTTGGGCTTGGTGGCCTGTTTTGACAAGACTAACCACATGTGAACAAATATTTTGTTTATGATCAACAATTGTGAGGATTTGATAAATAACATACACATGCATCACCCATTAGATTTAATTTTGAATCATTTTGATAAAGTAAGTCCATATTCATAGTACCTTTATGATAATGAGTATATGTTTTACTTCAGTTCAATGTCTTTTGTAGGTGAAGAACTATATATTACTTAACAAATTTACAGAAAATGTTATATCAGGTTGAGTATAATTCGCAAGATACATTAGTGCTCCTATAACACTAATATATTGTACTTTTGAACCAAAAAGCTCTTCATATTTGTTTGAGGTCTAAAAAGACTTTTATCAACATCTAACAACCTCACAACCAATAGAGTGCATAAAGAACGTGACTTGTCCATTTATATAATCCCAAAATAAACTTAGTATTTCCAAGATCCTTCATCTCAAATTCTTTGTTTAAGCAATCAATTGCCTTTGTAATATGTCATCTACGTAAACAACAATTATGACGAATTCATATTCGAATCTTTTCATATAAATATAAGGAAAAATATCCTTCTTTTAAAAGGTATTCACTAAGATAGTTATACCACATATGTTCTGATTGCTATAATCCATAAAGTGACTTGTTTAGTTTTATTAAATAATCCTTTTTAAAACTTTCCTTGTTATGCAAATTAAATCCTTCAGGAAGTTTCATATAAATATCATTCTCAAAAGAATCATACAAATAGGTTGTAACATCATCCATTAGATGTAAATGCATACCTTCTTGTACAACTAGACTAATCAAATATTGAAATGTTGTTGCACCCAAAACTAGTGAATATGTCTCTTTAAAAATCAATATTAGGTCTTTGTAAAAAAATTTGAGCAACTAACCATGCTTTGTATCTAACAATTTCACTATTCTTATTTTTTTTTTGCGCAAAAGTCCATTGGTACCTAACGATTTTACATACTCAAGTGAGTGAACTACGGGTCCACAAACCTTTTGTTTAGCAAGCAAATTTATTTATGCTTTTATTGCATCTTTCCATTTTGGCTAATCATTTCTTTGTTGAAAATCATTAATAATCATTGGTTCTTGATCCTTATTGTCACTCATATCATTCATAGCTATATTATATGAAAAAGTTTCATCAATGTTGACTTCATTTTGGTGCTATATTATCTTATTCATGACATAATTTATTGAGATCTCATTATTTTCAACATTTTCAGGTGCCTAAGGTTCTTTTGGAACCTACTCGTTAATTATGTCAAATAAATCTTTTGAGAACCTTTTCGATTATGTCATCTTGTCATTTAAATCATTTTCTCATTCTAGGGTTTTATCTTTGGAGCCCAATAGGCCTACCATGCTTCAAGCATGTTATGAATTAATATTAATTCTATTTGGAACATTAGCAATTGGTATATGTGATTTAGTTATCCTTTTCCAATTGTTTTCTTTCTCCCCTAATGTTGGAAAAAACTTATTCATCAAAATGACATTCGACAATCAAACTGTAAATAAGTCTCTTGTTGATGGTTCAAGATATTTTATATGGAGAATCTTATCCAACATATATTCTTAATCGTCTTTAAGGACCTATAGTAGTCCCTTTTAGTGGGAAAATTAGAACATACATAACACACCCAAAAAACCTTAAATGAAAAATATTAAGTTATTGACCAAAAATCAACTGCATAATAGAGTATTTGTGATAATTTGTTGGCTTAATGCAAATCAATATTGTAGCATGCAAAATTGCATATCCCTAAGTAGTCATTGGAAGATTAAGTCTTATAAGTAATAGTCTTGCAACTAGTTTTAAACATTTTATTTATGATTCTGCAAGTCCATTTTGAGTATGAACATGTGCTACTAAATGTTCAACTTCAGTTTCAATTGACATGCAATACTCATGAAAAGCAAATCAAGACGAATTTTCTTAATCGGATAATCTCGGAAGTGAGTTGTTCACATGATTAATTATGCTAATAACTTTGCAAATGCATGACAACAAATTGATAATAAACAAATATGTGACCATCTAGTTGATACATTAATTAAAACTATGAAATATTTAAATGATCCCAATGATGAATGTATCGACCACAAATATCATCTTATATTCGTTCTAAAAATGAGATCTACTCATTTCTATTTTTTTTCTAATATGGTATTATCAAATTTCTATGAGTTTTCAACTATTTTTCATATCATGATAGATTCAAAATGACTTAACCGATCATGGCAAACAAGAAACTCATTTTGATTCGTAAGCTTCTAGCTTACAATGAAATGCATTTCAATTGTACTAATATAGATGTAGTACAAGTCATAAGAGAAGGCTGATAATTTCTCATACACGTTTTTTATTCAACTCAATTCAAATGATATAAAAATATTTCATATCTCCTTCATTGTTTGTCTCAATATAATATCCATTTAGACGAATATCCTTAAAACGTAATAAGTTTCTATTATACTTCTTGGTAGAAGTATAATAGCTATTTTGGAGTCTTCAAATATATTTATAGTACCAAAAATAATGCTAATATTGACTTCTTGCATAACCAAACATGAGAAAAAACAATATTACCCTTGAGAATTGTATGAGTTGTTGCACTATCAGCAAGACACAATCTATTAGTCTATGCAACTCTATTGCATACCAAATGATCATACATGTAATTAAATTTTAATATACTTAATAACCTTAACTTCCCAAAATTAATCAATTTCAGTAGTCATATATTATCATATAATATCAGATAAAACTAAGTATAAAAATTATCTTTGAAAATCTTTGAAGCTTTATNCATCATACAACCAAAATTAAGTTTCAAAGAAATAAAGGTTGGAACAGCAAACCTACACAGTGCATCAGATGTCACAAACCACGAAAAACCAAATCAAACATCACCAAACAAATTTATCATACTGCACCAGAATTCAACAAACCAATTTCTTTCAATGTTGACAACTTAGAAGCCAATAATGAGGAATTCAAATGGAACAGAGATGGAATAACAACAACCACTCAAAAGGAACTTAATAAAGGATCTAAAACAGATTAAGAAAGCAAGAAAAACCAAAATCACAGTTCAAAATTCATTCCAGATGCAAAATGTTTGATATTTTTAAAGGTGTTTGATGAAATGCCACAAAGAATTTCAGATTTTGAGCATTTGATTTTCATGGCCTCTAATATGGATTTCTAGGTTCTATATGCTTTCTATCACTTGATTATTCTATATTCTTGAATAATGCATGTCTTTTTAATCAATTGAACCAAACTTTTGCTACCAAATTGAGACTAAAATTGATGCATTAATCACAACAAACTTTCAATACCAAAAATCTGCAACTTAAACCCATATAGTGCTAAAAAATGGTGGTTTAATTGGCCAATTTGCATAAACAAGTTTAGATTATGAATTTGATTATTTGAGCAACTTTGTTTACCAAATATGACTTGTGCAAACTGCCAACAGAGGCTAAATGCTTCCAAAATAGAATTTCACTAATTCAGTTGCTCTAAACACCAATTTTAAGTCAATTCACCAACCAATTTTCTTGCTTTACCTAATCTGTTCTAGAACCATTCCTAGGATCAAATTGTGTGCCTCCTTCATTTATATACCCTTTTTCATTGCTTTAAAGATTTTTGGCTTGCTAAGTGTCAATTTTAAAACCAATATCTGGTGCAAAATCTGGTGAAGTTAACTAATCTATTTGGTGATTGTCTTGGCTCATTTAAAGGGTGTTGTGAAGTCCAATTGGAGAACTCAAGTTGCACAACCCTTCCCTACAAGGGTAGCATCTTAGGAAATGAAGAGGAACAAGAATCTTAGAATTCAAGTGTGTTATTCAGAATGCAAAAGTGTGAAAATTGGCAACTCCTATAGCCAAATTTTGGGATAGAAGCCAAATAGTTGAGTGATGGTGAGATTGAGTGTATATCATCCAAAACAAATTTGTTAGTGGAGTGAAGATGCCTTGAAACAGTTAAGACAAATGGATTTAAGTTTGCAGCACCAACAGTAGAAAAAGTCATTGGGTTTGCAGTACTCAAATTATGAGCCACAGAGTTGGAAATCATGGTTGCAGTTTGGTGATTCCTAAATTGTACATGACAGGATTGGGAAAGCTAGCAATAAAGTTTCCCTTAAACATACATTTTCCAATAACCAAATCAAAGGGATCTGATGGGGGGTTCCAAAGCAAAGCTACTGGAAATCTACCATAGTATTTAACTTGTCTATAACTATATCATATCAACTTCAACTCAACACAATCAAACACACATTGGATTACAGAGACCGTATCAAAACACAGAATAAGCAACTAATAAAACCAGAAAGATGATAAAATTAACATTTAACAACGTTGCAACAATCACAATTTACAACTTACCTCCACGGCAGCCCCCTCCAATAGAGGACCACGACTGAAGAGTGACGACAATGGAGGATTGGAGAATGGGGGTTTGAAGAGAAACCATACACTGGAGATTGGGGAACGGCGATTTGCAATGGAGGATTAGGGAACAACGCCGGTTGACGATTGGGGTTAGGGTAGGGGTAGTTCAGAGTAAGATTAGCAATGAGAGCTTTGCTGTTTTGGGGAAGAAGTGTTTTTGCGAAATGCAATTAGGGGAGGGAAAACCCAAATTGTTATTTCATATAGCCGAACCACTTACCGATGGGCATAGGCCTTCGGTAATTAACACTTCCATTACCACCGACCGTCTAAATCCTTCGGTATTTTACTCCTCTAGAAGCCCTCGGTAAATCCTTCAGAAAGTGTAACTTACCAAAGGCCTTCGGTAATGTACCGTCGGTAATAACAGATTTTCTTGTAGTTATGTTTTAATTCTTTTTAGGTCAAAGATTCTCTTAATTAATCATAGTTTAATTACTTTGATTTCTAAGAGTATTCAAGCTTGATTTACAATCTATTTTAGACTTAACTTTATTAATCTAGATTTTATTAAACATTTAGACATCATCAACTTCACCAACAATCTCTTTCCATCAACAACATTTATATATTAATTTTCTTATACACAATTATTCTTATACATAATAAGATTTTAAATATAAAAAACATCAAGTTATTGTCAAATAAATAAGTACCAAGAATAATTTCTTAATTTAAACAACTAAATTTATTTTTAAAAAATGCTAAAGCGTATCAAAATAAGCAACATTATGAAACCATAGTCATAGGTTTTAATTAATATACCGGCATATTTAATATTAAAAGAAGAAAAAACAAAAAAATTAATTATGTTTTAAATTAAAATTAATCTATATAAAATATTTTTTGTGATTTTTATAATGAAAATTAATGTATTAATAAACTACTTATTTTTATTGAATTTTCAATCTCCCGCTCAAATTTTTATTGAATTCACTAACCTTTTGACGTCTAACGTTGTGGCATTCGATGTTTTATATCCTTTTACGTCGAATTACAATTCTAAACAACGTTTAATAATTGTGTTGACTATTCAGTGGTTGGACGTTAAACGCGTGACGTTATACGCTATTTTTGTACTAGTGTGAGTCGGGTTGGCTCACCAACCTACCTAGTTTAATTTAATTATTTATTATTTAGTGTTTCATATTATTAGTTAAAATTTTTTATTGTATTGTAAATGTGAATAAAGAAAAAGATGTTTCAAAGAGCAACATATTATAAATTTATCCATTTAAGACTCCAATCTTATAAATGGATAAGTGACAAAAAGTATCAATATTATAAACTTATTTATTCTCTTTATGGGTTTGCTTTTGAATTATATTTGAGTTGTATGTTAATTTTTTATTTTAAATTAATTTTGAAGTTTAACATCATTTTATAATTATTTAAATTTGAATTAAAAAAATTGTTATTTTTTTTAATTAAAAAAATTTGTAATTAAGTGAGTCAATGAGCCAACCCGTTTAACTTACCAACCCGTGATGGGTCGGGCCGTGTTCAAATTTTTTCGGCTCGCTAATAAATTAGTCAGGTTAGGTTGACTCATTAAATGGTCAACTCGTGGTGGGTCGGGCCGAGTTGGGCTTGGTGGCCTGTTTTGACAAGACTAACCACATGTGAACAAATATTTTGTTTATGATCAACAATTGTGAGGATTTGATAAATAACATACACATGCATCACCCATTAGATTTAATTTTGAATCATTTTGATAAAGTAAGTCCATATTCATAGTACCTTTATGATAATGAGTATATGTTTTACTTCAGTTCAATGTCTTTTGTAGGTGAAGAACTATATATTACTTAACAAATTTACAGAAAATGTTATATCAGGTTGAGTATAATTCGCAAGATACATTAGTGCTCCTATAACACTAATATATTGTACTTTTGAACCAAAAAGCTCTTCATATTTGTTTGAGGTCTAAAAAGACTTTTATCAACATCTAACAACCTCACAACCAATAGAGTGCATAAAGAACGTGACTTGTCCATTTATATAATCCCAAAATAAACTTAGTATTTCCAAGATCCTTCATCTCAAATTCTTTGTTTAAGCAATCAATTGCCTTTGTAATATGTCATCTACGTAAACAACAATTATGACGAATTCATATTCGAATCTTTTCATATAAATATAAGGAAAAATATCCTTCTTTTAAAAGGTATTCACTAAGATAGTTATACCACATATGTTCTGATTGCTATAATCCATAAAGTGACTTGTTTAGTTTTATTAAATAATCCTTTTTAAAACTTTACTTGTTATGCAAATTAAATCCTTCAGGAAGTTTCATATAAATATCATTCTCAAAAGAATCATACAAATAGGTTGTAACATCATCCATTAGATGTAAATGCATACCTTCTTGTACAACTAGACTAATCAAATATTGAAATGTTGTTGCACCCAAAACTAGTGAATATGTCTCTTAAAAAATCAATATTAGGTCTTTGTAAAAAAATTTGAGCAACTAACCATGCTTTGTATCTAACAATTTCACTATTCTTATTTTTTTTTTGCGCAAAAGTCCATTGGTACCTAACGATTTTACATACTCAAGTGAGTGAACTACGGGTCCACAAACCTTTTGTTTAGCAAGCAAATTTATTTATGCTTTTATTGCATCTTTCCATTTTGGCTAATCATTTCTTTGTTGAAAATCATTAATAATCATTGGTTCTTGATCCTTATTGTCACTCATATCATTCATAGCTATATTATATGAAAAAGTTTCATCAATGTTGACTTCATTTTGGTGCTATATTATCTTATTCATGACATAATTTATTGAGATCTCATTATTTTCAACATTTTCAGGTGCCTAAGGTTCTTTTGGAACCTACTCGTTAATTATGTCAAATAAATCTTTTGAGAACCTTTTCGATTATGTCATCTTGTCATTTAAATCATTTTCTCATTCTAGGGTTTTATCTTTGGAGCCCAATAGGCCTACCATGCTTCAAGCATGTTATGAATTAATATTAATTATATTTGGAACATTAGCAATTGGTATATGTGATTTAGTTATCCTTTTCCAATTGTTTTCTTTCTCCCCTAATGTTGGAAAAAACTTATTCATCAAAATGACATTCGACAATCAAACTGTAAATAAGTCTCTTGTTGATGGTTCAAGATATTTTATATGGAGAATCTTATCCAACATATATTCTTAATCGTCTTTAAGGACCTATAGTAGTCCCTTTTAGTGGGAAAATTAGAACATACATAACACACCCAAAAAACCTTAAATGAAAAATATTAAGTTATTGACCAAAAATCAACTGCATAATAGAGTATTTGTGATAATTTGTTGGCTTAATGCAAATCAATATTGTAGCATGCAAAATTGCATATCCCTAAGTAGTCATTGGAAGATTAAGTCTTATAAGTAATAGTCTTGCAACTAGTTTTAAACATTTTATTTATGATTCTGCAAGTCCATTTTGAGTATGAACATGTGCTACTAAATGTTCAACTTCAGTTTCAATTGACATGCAATACTCATGAAAAGCAAATCAAGACGAATTTTCTTAATCGGATAATCTCGGAAGTGAGTTGTTCACATGATTAATTATGCTAATAACTTTGCAAATGCATGACAACAAATTGATAATAAACAAATATGTGACCATCTAGTTGATACATTAATTAAAACTATGAAATATTTAAATGATCCCAATGATGAATGTATCGACCACAAATATCATCTTATATTCGTTCTAAAAATGAGATCTACTCATTTCTATTTTTTTTCTAATATGGTATTATCAAATTTCTATGAGTTTTCAACTATTTTTCATATCATGATAGATTCAAAATGACTTAACCGATCATGGCAAACAAGAAACTCATTTTGATTCGTAAGCTTCTAGCTTACAATGAAATGCATTTCAATTGTACTAATATAGATGTAGTACAAGTCATAAGAGAAGGCTGATAATTTCTCATACACGTTTTTTATTCAACTCAATTCAAATGATATAAAAATATTTCATATCTCCTTCATTGTTTGTCTCAATATAATATCCATTTAGACGAATATCCTTAAAACGTAATAAGTTTCTATTATACTTCTTGGTAGAAGTATAATAGCTATTTTGGAGTCTTCAAATATATTTATAGTACCAAAAATAATGCTAATATTGACTTCTTGCATAACCAAACATGAGAAAAAACAATATTACCCTTGAGAATTGTATGAGTTGTTGCACTATCAGCAAGACACAATCTATTAGTCTATGCAACTCTATTGCATACCAAATGATCATACATGTAATTAAATTTTAATATACTTAATAACCTTAACTTCCCAAAATTAATCAATTTCAGTAGTCATATATTATCATATAATATCAGATAAAACTAAGTATAAAAATTATCTTTGAAAATCTTTGAAGCTTTATAAATGTATAATATAACAAAATCAAAACCACAAATCTATATCAAAACACATATTTCACATTCTTACACATAAATATTAAGAGCAAATTTAGATATACATGACTTGGTCATAAATCTAGTAGTAGTAGAAGTATGGTTCTTGGAAGCAGCAGAAGTCCCAGAATCATGTTTCTCCGATTGACTTTTATGAGAATGAGCCATTAGAAATATTCAATGAAATAAAGAAGCATCGATTCCTATATTGTAGAGGATGTCGGTGTTTGACTTTGATATCATTTTAAGAAGTGAATTTTAAGCCTAACTCAACATCACAAAATCAGCTTGTAAGGTAAGGTTTACACCCACTTATATACTATAAATTGGTCTTATCTTTAGTCAATGTGGAACTTCCAACAAATCACCCCTCATGCTGAGGTATATACATTTTGAACATGAGACTAGACATAAATGGTGGTCCGATAGTGGGTGGAATAATATGTCCACACAAATCTCACAAGGATAGACTCTAACTTGGCTCTGATACCATATAAAAAAGGTTTAAAGAATAATTCTGATGTATTATTTCAAAGAGTAGTGTACCACATATATATACATATAAGGGTCCTATAATTTCTCATCCATTAATGGAATGACAATTGCACGAATCTACACAAATTATAATAATGCCTAAATTATAGCTAACACAATATTTGATTGCCTAATATAGAATATTTGACATATCTTAACACTATGTTCTTCTTCTTATTTTTTAAGATAATTTGGTGTACGACTCAAATGACCTTTATCACCTCAATGATAACTTATATTTTCATTTTATTGTTTACATTTTTCTTTTCACTTTTTCACATTATTATTCCATTTCAAATGATAAATTATCTCCTTGAAATTTCCTTAACGATCAACCATGATCACTAGCAAGGCCACAATCACGATTGAGGCCATGATTTACGACCATTAAAATATGAATCATAGATATAGTTGCATTCACTTATGGGAATGAAGCAGAACCAGTTAGACAGATCTCATGATTTTTTCATCAAAAGCTCGTTGTTTTTTTCAGTCACAGTAAGACATAAAATAAATTCAAAATATTTGTGAAATCTCTTTTCATGATATTGTTGTTACATGAGTAAATTAGTTGCTCAAAATACTTTATTTATTTTTTTAATAACATCGTCAAAACCCATTGCATCTAAATATTTTAAAACATTGAATATCCAAAATAAATAATTCTTTTTCGTATTACGAGAAACTACAAGTTTAAATTTCACAAGGCTTGACATGTTTAAAACTAGTATATAAAATATCAATAGTAATCATTTTTCATATACAAAGCTATGAAATTAATAAAACAATAGTAAATATTAGAAAAATAATCAAATATAAGGAATAATAATAATAAGTCCTATTGAAAATTGATAAAGTAAAACAATACTTATAACAAAAATAAAAATGTAAGATAAACTTGTAAATGAAAAAAAAATTACAAAGAATCTTGACACGTAAGACACTGCTTTTAGAGAGAAAATGCCTCCACTGGCTCAATCGGATAGAGAATTATGTTGATAACATGTTATAAAATAAAGCTGATAATGAAGAAATGTATAAGAGAAAAAAAAATATAAAAGAAAAAAAAATAACAGACTAATTTTTTTTATGTATTATTACTAATAAAAAGTAAAATAATTAATAGAAATATTTAAATCTCATAAATCATATGATTAAATCCAACAAATTGATGAACAACTATTAATTTATAATATTATTGTTATTATTATAATTATAAAAGTAAATATAAATAATTTTTATAGTTTCATTGTAAATAACTTTTATTTATTTTGTAGATAATATTTTAATTAAAAAATGGTTATTTTTAAAAAACAATAAAATAAAAACCGTTAAAACTTAAAGAAGCAATTACTCAAAACTAAATATATAAAATAATTATTTTAATTTAAAAAACTTGTATTTAAAAGGTAAAATTAGAATAATAAATATGTACACAAAAGAGAAATATCTTTATGTATAGTATATATAAACTACTTTATTAATTATTTTATCTTTTTGAATTTTATAATTAATTTTTCATAATTATTTTCTAAAAACATTGTTTCCGTAATTTAATAATATTTTATTATTTGAATAAATTAGAAAAATTAATTTTTATTTTTTTATTATCATAGGTGGACATACTCATTAATATATAATATATGTTTGTATTTTCACTAGTAATATGTAGAAAAACATTTTATTGTATGTAACTTTTTTTCTAATTTTATCTTGAAGTAAATAGATTTTTCAAAGTAAAATAATTACTTTGTTAATTTTATTTTTTACATGATTTTTTTATTTAGTGTTTTTCTACCACTTTTTAAAATAAAATAACTATTTATAACATAAAAATACTTACAAAATAAATCAACATTTATATAAAACTATAAAAATATTTATATTTATTTTTTACATGATTTTTTATGTAGTGCTTTTTTCTACCACTTTTTGAAATTAAAATAACTATTTATAGTATAAAAATACTTAGAAAATAAATACAATTTTATATAAAACTATAAAAATTATTTATATTTATTTTTATAATTATAATATTAATAATTTTAATATTTTTATATAAAAATATAAAATAAACATACATTTATCTCGGGTACATCGAACGATGTAGTTGCATACTCACCACGTGATTTCTCAACTTATATTATTATTGGTGTCTTGCAGAGTAACGAAAGACCATTTAACAAACACGAGGAACGCAAAAAAGTGTTGAGTTTGTAATGGCCGCCACTCTGCCCTCTGACTTCGACAACCTCCGCTCGCCGTTTCTGCCGGCGGAAGACAAGAAGCCAGCGGCGGAAAAGCTCTGCATCGATGACATGCTGCAGAAGTACTGCGGCGAGTTCGGGCGGTGGCAGCTCAAACACTTCATCCTCACCAGCCTCGCCTGGGCGCTCGAGGCCTTCCACACCATGGTCATGATCTTTGCCGACCGCGAACCAGACTGGAAGTGCGTCCCCGGCGCCAACTGCAACAGCGGAGTGGCTGGCGGTGCCTGCGGTCTCTCGCCAGGTGCGTGGGAGTGGGTCGGCGGCCGCCACGGCTCTACCGTCTCGGAATGGAGTCTGATTTGCGGTAATAAGTTCAAAGTGGGATTAGTTCAGGCCCTGTTCTTCGCCGGATGCATGATTGGTCAGTTATTTTTCTCTTCTAGATTCTTCATTTGTGATCCGCATAATCTTAACTGTTTGATTGATGATCATTTAGTTAATCTAAAAATATTGATTAAAAAAATTAATGCAAAAGTAACCAAATTCTTGTATAAGAGGGGCGTTGCGCTCATTTTCAAGAGGGTGAAATATATTTTAAAATTTCAAAAATATTTAAAAAATGTTAGTTTTAATTTTGAAAACATCTTATGTAAAATGTAACAAGAAAAATATATTAATTTTGTTATAAGATGAAAACTTACATTTATATATATATATATATATATATATATATATATATATATATATATATAGGGAATATATAAGAATATGCTTTATCCTTATGAAAACTACATACAAATCATGGAATTAAAGCTTTCGTTTTCGGATTTAAAAATGTAGAAGGATGTGGTTAAGGAAAATTGTGGGATAATGTTTTGTTCTATTTTATTAATTTACTGAAAAAAGTATAAATGTTTAGACAACGTTCTACTGTGACGTTTTGTCCAGTAATCTCTCCCAATTTGAAGCTTTTGTCGTGGACCAGCTTCTGAAATTTCTTAATAAAAGCAATTTAGAATAGGCTGTGAATGGTTGACGAAGTTCGAGGATGACATAATGTTTGGTTGTTTTGTGGAGTCGTGGTTGTAATGGTTTGCGTTTCGAAAGGGCATTTGTTTAATTTGTAGCGTTTGAATATAATATAATAATTACGGAAAGTATAAACCGAAAACGAGATGAGCGTGAAGAAGTATACTAGAAAAATATTAAAAAGTGAGTTAGAAGTGACTAAAGGTAGGAAATTAAGTTGTGTTGGGTTGAGATTGAGGGAAAGGGAAAAAAGTGTGAATGAGAAACGGACTTATTAAGCACACCAATCTTCTTTGTCCTTTACCCACTTAGATGCGTTGCACTTTACTTTGTTGATTTTGATTGAGAGTTCATGGTTTTGAATATATACCTCATCTCTAGGACAAGTGGATGACAACTTTTCAGCTGTCTACCAAAACTACTTATTTTATGCATGTGCCTTCCTTTTGTTTGGCTTCCTTTGTTTATTCTTCACATGTCACTTTCGTTACATATATTTGTAACTTTTTATAACTTGTATTCATTGCATAAAGTCCCTTTTTATTGCACATACTTATTTAAATATGCAACGAAAATTCAATAAAGCTATAGTTAGGCCGTGTTTTAAGTAGAGGATTACGCTCCATGTGTGTCCATAAACGTCTACTAATATTATTCCAAAATAAAAGTTCAATAAAGTTAAAGACAATGTAGTTGTAGGGATAAAAAATATATTAAAATGATAATATAACTTATATTAAAAGTGTATAGACTAGAAACGTACATATGACAAATTTTGAAAATTACATGAACATAATTGAAAACCTGCGAAAAATCAGGAAAACCTGAACGATGTGATCGGGATATGCCAGAGTAGGTAAAAAAAAAATATGCGTCTCCCAATATATTATTTATAAGCAGTGTGTGTTATTAACATAAAACTTACGCTCCGTTAAAGTTAGAGTTTTACACAGCGAAATGGTTGGCCGTATACAAGCTATTAGTGGAATCTTTAACATTAGTTGGTGCTGAAAGAAATAGTTCCACCTCCATCACTGGAATTTGAGTTGTATAATAAAAACAGCAATTATTAATAAGCAATGATATATTATTATAAATTTGTTAATAATATTTTGACATAACATATATGTTATTAGATTTAAAATATGTCAATACAATAATAAATTAATAAAAAAATAACATATATATTAAATCAAATTATTGTCAAAAAAAATTTGTATAAAAGATATCTTTTTCCATTATTAATACCATTCACGTAAAACTTATTAAACTCAAATCAAGTAAAAGAGTATACTTACAACTCCCTTTTAAAAGCCAATCCTTAACAATAATTATCATTTATTATAATTTTAATTTTAATAAAACGAGTACTGAAGTAGTTGGCTTTTTAAGAGATGTAAAAATATTTTTTTTCTAAAAATAAAATACTTAGATTTTTTAAGAGTTTTTACTTTATGAAGTATCTTTTCGTTTTGGATATAACTACTTTTAAAATAATTTGATATTAAATTGGACAAATA
>NW_025909556.1:0-23872 GCF_018835915.1 Vigna umbellata
AGGTGAGTTATCGTAGAGAGAAGGGAGAGTTTTCTAGAGAGAAGAAGGAGAAAATGAAAGATCAGATTTTTGGAAAGAGGGTGCATGCAGAGTGAGTGAAACGGAAACTTCCGAAATCAGATTTTGCTTCTCTCGTTCAGAACGAGCGACACCTGCCTTCCACTATCTGATTCTCTAATCCTCGTTGCCTGACACCTGGCGTCCGCACAGAGGGTTTTGAGTGCATTTTAAATGACTGACATGAGGGGTTTTGGGTGCGTTTTTCCGAGGTCTGACATAACTAATATATATAAGGTGAATATAAATAATATATTTTGACTTTAATATTTATAACTAATAACCAATTTATTAAATTTTACATGAAACTTATATAATTCATTATTATTATTATGATAAGTTTTTTTTATTAAAGTAGTTATATATATATATATATATATATATATTTATTGTAACATCTTGATAAAATTATATAGTCTTTCAAAATAATTAAAGTAAAACTTATATAAAATTAGTGCTATCAAAATGGATTAGAAACAATGGGTCAACCCGGTCCATTATGAGTTCGGGTCGGATTGAGTTTGAAAAAATGTCATTTTTTGATATGAGTCAATTTTCAACCCGGTCCACTTAGAACCCGACTGACCAATCCATCTAATTTAATTTAATTATTTATTACTTTGTATTTGAATATTATTAGTTAATGCTTTTTTTATTATGTTGTAAACTATAAAGAAAAATATGTTTCAAGAGAAAAAAAATATTATGGATTTATCCATTCAAGACTAATATTATAAATGGATAAGTAACACAAAAAGATCAATTTTAGAAACTTATTTATTCGCTTTTTGTGCTTGCTTTTGAATTACATTTGGACTGTATGATACTTTTTTTTTATTATTTTGAATTGTCTTTGGAGTTTAACATCATTTTAGGGTGAAATTTATTTATATTTAAATTACAAAAGAATTGTAATTTTTTTTAGATTTGAAAAAAAAATTGTATTTTTTTATGATTTGAAACAAAATTGTAATTAAGTGAGCCGGTGAGCCAATTCGTTTAACCCATCATCCTAATAGGTCGGTCCGGGTTCAAATTTTTTTAGCTCGCTAATAATGAGTCAGACTAGATTGATTCATTAAGTGACCAACCCGTGGTGGACCGGATCGGATCAGACAGGGTTACCCGTTTTGATAGCACTATATAAAATATAAATTTGATTATATTTTTTTGTCCTAATGTGCGGTTCAATTAGATCTTTTATTTTATATTTTTAATTTAGTTCTCTAATTATTAAAAATGATTTTATTTCTTCCTTCCAACTATATTAACTTTAACTTCGTCTTTGTACACTCTACATAATAGTTGGTAGTATTTTCATTTTTTTATTTGTTTTTAAATTTTTTTAATTTTTTTTTAAATTAAAAAAAATGTCATGTGTCAAACCAGTGTTGTGTTGTTTGACAATGGTAGTGCCACATGACAGTGATAGTGTCTGTGATAGTATTAGTGTCATGTGGCAGTGTTAGTGTCACACAATATTAGTGTCACGTGGCAATGTCATTTCTACATTATATTGCCTTGTATTCAATTTAATCCCTAACGAAATGGATCAAATTGTATCATTTTTAAGAAAATAAGGACTTAATTGAACAAAAAAAATTAGGGACCGAATTGAATCACATAAAGGGATAAGAGGACGAAAAATATAATTAACCCTAAGAACACATTAGGAGTATAATTGAGATGTAAAATGTAAGGACATACATGTTAAGACAAGATCATCTAGAGAGACAAGACCGTCTAGCGACTCTTGTTTTGAATTTTAACATACAAATATTTAACGAAATAACATTTATTGATTAAAACCGTCCAAAGCATATGTTTTCTTAAAATATTGTTGAATAACATAAGAAAATCATCGTTGATAACTCTATATAAGATGTTATATAACTTACAAACAATGTTTGTTAAAAATGTGTTTATCTTTATAAATGGTCTAGAAATTTTTTTTATTAAACGTTGTATCTTGTAAATGATGTGTTACTCAAAAGGAACAAACTTGTGCACTAAATGCTTAATACATGAAACATACCTAAACGTTCTATAATGTTTAAAACATTAAATGCATGTATGATTTGTACTTCTTTATCTGTGGTGCTTTGTTTCTCTTTATCTATGCAGATCATGAAAGTATCAAGCTTTATTTAAAAGCTCTACGCCAGATTAAGAAAGATTTCAAGGGATAGGAAGACATTCTTGGAATGTTTCCTTAATGCTTTTTACTCTGATTGAGTCGTACAAGCCATGTTTGCTAAAAGCACAGTTGTTATTCCAAGACGCAACCTAGCACCTGACTTACCTAAATGACTACCTACTTGTTGGGTATCCAAGTGTGAGTCCAAGTCCCACATTGGATAGAAATGAGAAAGTAAAGCAGTATATAAAGATGAAAGACCTATTAACCCATTGCCTTAACGTTTTGGGTAACGAATGATGTCAATCCCTTATATAGTTGGCTTAGATGTTATTGGTGTTTGTGTAACCCACTGGGAACCCTCCTCCTCAATAAACCCAACAGTGGTATCAGAGCCGATGGTTTGTCTTGGTGACCGGCTCAGACGAGTATAATGATCCCTATACCGAAAGTCTTCCTAGCAAAGGGTATCCAGGTAAAGCAAGTTTCGTTAAGATACGGCGGTTGGAAAGGGCTACTCGTGGTTGTGATTAGTTGGGAATGCTTCCGCTGGAGGGGGAGTGTACCTATGTGGAAGGGACTCACCCTTGAGGGGGAGATGTTGGGTATCCAAGTGTGAGTCCAAGTCTCACATTGGATAGAAATGAGAAAGTAGAGCAGTATATAAAGATGAAAGACCCATTAACCTATTGCCTTAAGGTTTTGGGTAAAGAGTGGTGTCGATCCCTTATATAGTTGGCTCAGATGTTATTGATGTTTGTGTAACCCACAAGGTAACCTCCTCTTCGAAAGACCCAACAGTCTTTACCATTTGTAGGGATGTTCAACACACACACATACACATAGTTCTCCACACTGGTAAGATATTGTCCGCTTTGGGTCAAGCCCTCACGTATTTGCTTTTGGTACCACTCCAAAAGGCCTCTTACCAATGGAGGTATCTTATGTGTATATAAATCCATGTCCATCTCTTATTTTATCCGAGGTGGGACTTTGTTTGTACCCAACATCCTCCCCTCAAACAAAGGACTATGGTTCTCCACCTCTACCTCCCCTACAGCGGAAGTCTTTTTCTTATCCTCGAGTACACCATGGTCATCACTTCTCTTTCACAATCCATGGTCAAACACTGAGCATCTCTTGCTCTTCACCTCTCATGATTCACTTCCAAGCTATCTACCGGCCACCTACCAAGGCTTCACCTGATTATGGATGGACGTACTCGTCTGAGCCCGGTCACCAGACCTGAACCATGGGCTCTGATACCATTTGTAGGGATGTTCAACACACACACATACACATAGATCTCCACACTGGTAAGATATTGTCCGCTTTGGGTCAAGCCCTCACGGATTTGCTTTTGCTACCACTCCAAAAGGCCTCTTACCAATGGAGGTATCTTATGTGTATATAAATCCATGTCGATCTCTTAT
Source organism: Vigna umbellata (assembly GCF_018835915.1). The sequence goes on from NW_025909556.1 coordinate 3,628, forward strand.
TTTATCCGATGTGGGACTTTGTTTGTACCCAACACTACTCTCACTGAAGTCAACTCTTTGAGTAACAGATCTTTCCCGAAGAAGTTTATATAAGGAAGACTGGCTGAAAAGAAGATAATAAGAATATATCTTTGAATCTTACGTTGTTATTATCTCTTTATAAGCTTTCAATGTTTAGCACTTACTTTGTTAACAAAAAATGTTTTACAAGTTTTCAGATTTCCTTATCCTGTCTTTCAGAGCTTTCAATATGTACTTGTTTTTCAAAAATACCTTTGATATGTTTGTAAATTCTGAAGAGAATCAAAACACTTGGTTGTTTAGTTTAGTTGAGCTAAACGGTCTATCCAGGTTGGATAGTTTATAAACTAGGAGTGGTAAAACTCATTGTAATCTTTTAAAGATTAGTGAAACCCCTTAAGTGTGTTTAAGGGAGAACTAGATGTAGCTTAGTTGGAGTGAACCAGTTCAAAAATAAGCTTGTCTTGTTTGTTCTCTTTCCTAAACGCTATATGAAAACTTAAGTGTTTAATAGTAATTCCAAATCGTTTAACCCCTGCAAAAGAACTTAAACAATTGTTTGCAAAAAGTTTCTAAGAACTCCATTCAATCCTCTTTCTAGAGTTTTTCTGTGTTTCAATACAAATTTAAAAGTAGTAAAGGTTGTAAAGATTGCACTCCATTATTTTATTCAAAAAAGGTCAAACTATAATAAAATTTCTTATAACAGAGTTTCATTTAATAAATACCATTATCTCTCTAGAAACTTTTCTAAAACTTTTTTCTATCTTCTCTTTAGATTCTTGACTTCATCCTTCATTTGTTTCACGAATAGAGACCATAGGAAGGATTCTTGTAGGCAGCTCTACATACCCACCCGATCAGAACTAATAATAAAGTAAGTTTACTTTTTATCCCTNAGGTAAAGCAAGTTTCGTTAAGATACGGCGGTTGGAAAGGGCTACTCGTGGTTGTGATTAGTTGGGAATGCTTCCGCTGGAGGGGGAGTGTACCTATGTGGAAGGGACTCACCCTTGAGGGGGAGATGTTGGGTATCCAAGTGTGAGTCCAAGTCTCACATTGGATAGAAATGAGAAAGTAGAGCAGTATATAAAGATGAAAGACCCATTAACCTATTGCCTTAAGGTTTTGGGTAAAGAGTGGTGTCGATCCCTTATATAGTTGGCTCAGATGTTATTGATGTTTGTGTAACCCACAAGGTAACCTCCTCTTCGAAAGACCCAACAGTCTTTACCATTTGTAGGGATGTTCAACACACACACATACACATAGTTCTCCACACTGGTAAGATATTGTCCGCTTTGGGTCAAGCCCTCACGTATTTGCTTTTGGTACCACTCCAAAAGGCCTCTTACCAATGGAGGTATCTTATGTGTATATAAATCCATGTCCATCTCTTATTTTATCCGAGGTGGGACTTTGTTTGTACCCAACATCCTCCCCTCAAACAAAGGACTATGGTTCTCCACCTCTACCTCCCCTACAGCGGAAGTCTTTTTCTTATCCTCGAGTACACCATGGTCATCACTTCTCTTTCACAATCCATGGTCAAACACTGAGCATCTCTTGCTCTTCACCTCTCATGATTCACTTCCAAGCTATCTACCGGCCACCTACCAAGGCTTCACCTGATTATGGATGGACGTACTCGTCTGAGCCCGGTCACCAGACCTGAACCATGGGCTCTGATACCATTTGTAGGGATGTTCAACACACACACATACACATAGATCTCCACACTGGTAAGATATTGTCCGCTTTGGGTCAAGCCCTCACGGATTTGCTTTTGCTACCACTCCAAAAGGCCTCTTACCAATGGAGGTATCTTATGTGTATATAAATCCATGTCGATCTCTTATTTTATCCGATGTGGGACTTTGTTTGTACCCAACACTACTCTCACTGAAGTCAACTCTTTGAGTAACAGATCTTTCCCGAAGAAGTTTATATAAGGAAGACTGGCTGAAAAGAAGATAATAAGAATATATCTTTGAATCTTACGTTGTTATTATCTCTTTATAAGCTTTCAATGTTTAGCACTTACTTTGTTAACAAAAAATGTTTTACAAGTTTTCAGATTTCCTTATCCTGTCTTTCAGAGCTTTCAATATGTACTTGTTTTTCAAAAATACCTTTGATATGTTTGTAAATTCTGAAGAGAATCAAAACACTTGGTTGTTTAGTTTAGTTGAGCTAAACGGTCTATCCAGGTTGGATAGTTTATAAACTAGGAGTGGTAAAACTCATTGTAATCTTTTAAAGATTAGTGAAACCCCTTAAGTGTGTTTAAGGGAGAACTAGATGTAGCTTAGTTGGAGTGAACCAGTTCAAAAATAAGCTTGTCTTGTTTGTTCTCTTTCCTAAACGCTATATGAAAACTTAAGTGTTTAATAGTAATTCCAAATCGTTTAACCCCTGCAAAAGAACTTAAACAATTGTTTGCAAAAAGTTTCTAAGAACTCCATTCAATCCTCTTTCTAGAGTTTTTCTGTGTTTCAATACAAATTTAAAAGTAGTAAAGGTTGTAAAGATTGCACTCCATTATTTTATTCAAAAAAGGTCAAACTATAATAAAATTTCTTATAACAGAGTTTCATTTAATAAATACCATTATCTCTCTAGAAACTTTTCTAAAACTTTTTTCTATCTTCTCTTTAGATTCTTGACTTCATCCTTCATTTGTTTCACGAATAGAGACCATAGGAAGGATTCTTGTAGGCAGCTCTACATACCCACCCGATCAGAACTAATAATAAAGTAAGTTTACTTTTTATCCCTTTTTGAAGTTAGTGGACATTTAAAGTTGCATGTATTATGTGATTGAGTGTATGTGACTCAAAATAACTCAAAGTGAATATATATTTGTCTATGAGCATAAGGATGTGCTTATATATCCAACTACGTAGTAGTTTCTTATAGTATAGGCTTCATTTAAGAGTCAAAACTCATCCCTTTTTACTACTCTAGGATATACTTCAACTGTCCAATCGAAGTATTCTATCCAAAAAAAATGAAGCCAAAGCCCTTTACTACACTAATGAGAAGAGAAAAAAATAATAAATCAAAAATTCAATTTTTTTTAGCTTGAGCGAAAAATTTTAAATTTTATTCACAATTTTTCTCACAATTTTTTGTATATGCAAATATTTGTCGAAATCTATACATGTTAACCCTATATATTATTGATAATTATAAGAAAAGATAAATAATAGTCTTTTTAATTAAGAAACACATTAGTATTATTAATTTTCCATCTCACATATAATGTAACACAACCATAATATGAAATCTTATTACTTTTAGTATAATTAAATATAGCCACCAATTAATTTTTGGGAAATTTTAATATAAAATTTAAATTTATAATATTATGACTTTCGCCATAAATAAAGCCAAAAACAATAAATGCATAAAAATAATAGAAAAAAAATTACAAACGCAAAATTTCGCCTAGCAAACACAAACTGGTTCGTCCAACAAATTTAACTTCATGTAAAATTAATATAAATTATTCTTCAATTGTGCTTATGATCTTCATGTTTTCTATCTTTCTTCCTTCATGAAATATTATAAGATTCAATGAGACATGTTTTTATCTTTGACTTTGTCATAAATCTTTTAAATTGCAAATGTTTTATTTCAAGTTCTTTTCATATATGCTCAGGAAATAATCCTTTATCATACATTCCTTCTTGAAGAGAATTTGTCCTCAAATTCGTACCACTTGAAGATTTCGTATAAACAACATAATCTCCTCTTCAACCTTTTCCCCTACACATACTAATAAATACCTAGTATTGATTGATTTCAATGTTGAATTGACACTTATCTTGCTTTAATTATGCGTAAAATTCATGATAAGTACCTCAATTCTACCTGTTTTTTAGGTATAGAAGAGTTTAACGAGTAAAAGTTCAATTTGTGAAGAAAAACAAAGAAATTCAAAAAATTTTCAAGCATTCTGTCACAACACGGTTGTAGTGTCGCAAGAAAAAAACCCAACATGAAAGGAAACCTCAATCCTTGACTTGGGGCTCAAGCCATTGAGAATCCTTATTGAGAATCCTTCATCATGAAGTAATCTCAAGAGGCTCACCCCTAAGAACTCACAACTAAAGCCATGGAGAAAACCCACTTAGGAAGGAAACCTCACAGTTGGACCATGGACCACAATTGGAGCCATGCTGCCAGAGTTTATAAATACCAAAATTTCAATCTGTTTAGGGATTTCATATTAGAGACTAAGGATTGGATTGCAGACTTTTTGAGAGACTTTAAGAGAACTTTTAGAGAGAAACTTTATAAAGTCTTCTCACTCACATCCTCTGTAATTAATAGAACATCTTTAGAGGATTAGGAGATTGGTTCTCTTCTTTGTTGTTACTTCTTTCTATCATTTATGAATAACTAAATCTTCCATGTGTTGGAGTGAGATGTAACAACTTTGAACTCTCTTGTATTCGACAATATTTTTCATTTATGTATGTTTGCTTTTGATCTAAAACTTGTTAATTGATTTATGCTTAATGTTGGATGACGTGATTACTCGTCTTACTTCACTAGCTTAATATTTAGTGAGAACTAGTGTTAAGTTGTAATCCAATAAGTTTTCATGTGGGCTTCTAGATGCTAAGAATAGATTTAGAGTGTGCAACTGAAGATATAGTCTTGATCTTAATGCAAGTGACCCGTTCAAGTAGTTATTGAGGAATCATACTAAAGAGTTGCGACCCTAGGCTCTAGGTGCCAAGGATGGACCTAGAGTTACACCTAAGCGAACTTTCTAGACTAGATCCTGTTAAGAAAATCTTACGATACACACACTCAAATATTTTCCTAAAATTGAGTATACTATTCATTGATAATTGAAGGGCTTTAAATAGTCGTGATACTTACAATATTACGGGAATAAAAATAAAACTTGAAAATAAAATATCAACTATCTCAAAAATAAAATATGCTTAATCTATCCTAAAATAATATTGTACCTAGATAAATAGAAAATCATAGCTACCTTTCCCTATTTTATCTCTATTAAATGAAACTAAATATTACTAGACCCAAAACTAATAAAATAAGATTTAAAAAAAATTATTAATAAAACCCTAAAATTTAAGTTTATCCCAACAAACTCCCCCATAAACTTAAATTCTTTCTTCCTTCCTTCATTCGGCTTTCCGTGTGCATCATCCTATATCGGGCTTGCTTCTTTCAATCAGATTTGACTTCTTCTTTTTCCTTATGGCCCTCTTGTCTTTTACCTTGGTTGACCTTTTTAGTGCTTTGACTGACTTTGTTATGTTTGACTTCTTAATAACCTTGACCAACTCGTTTCTAACCTTAGGCGATTTCTCAACAATCTTGGCCGACATCTTCATCGGGTTTTCTCAACATATTCATCTTCCTCTTCGTCTGGTTCAAGAACACTAGATGCTTTCTCTTCTTTTTCAAGAGTCGCCTTCTTCATCTCCTTAAGCTCAACCCTCTGTTTATTAATAATTTCATTAGCTTAATCTAGAAGCCTCCCTATCTGCTGAATCTCTTCATCTTTTTGTTTGACTTCTTTCTCCAGGTTTTCCTTCTCCACAATTGTTGCATCCTTTACCGATATCACTTCATCAATTGTTGGGATTGGGCTCTCTATGTCCACTGCATCTGAGCTCTTTGCCAACAACAAGATTCGACACTCTTCTTCTGCATCTTCAGTAAGGAGATTTGTCTCACCCTTTGTCTCGGTCTTGCAATACTTCGCAATATGGTCAGCCTTGCCACAGTTGTAACACTTGCTTGATCTACACTCCTTTGCATAGTGTTTATACTTGTCACACTTAAAACACTCAACTTTTGACCGATCACCTCGGCCTTTTCCTTGTCCTTGGTCACGCCAATTCTACTCACCGATTTGCTCTTCATTATCATTCTCAAAATTACCGGTCGGTCACATCCACCTTGTCCTTGGCTTCCTCACCATCTGTCGCCAGGACCTCGGCTCTGAGTAATCCGAGTTTTATTCGATTCAAACTGTACATGTAGTGCTTGATCGTCGGGTTCAACCTAATCATCCCAACTATTTCTTCTTTGTTTGTGGGCTTTTAATGACCTAACAAGTTCATCCACTGTGAGAACCGACAAGTCCTTCGATTCTTCGATGGCGCCCACGATACTTTCAAAATCTTTTGTAAGGGATCTCAAAATTTTTTCCACAACCCGACTAGATGGCATTTGTTCTCCATTTCTACCGAGTTGGTTGACCACCTTCTCCACCCGAGTTATGTACTCGGTTATATGCTCTTTGGGCTCCATCTTCAGCTGTTCAAACTCTCATCTAAGAGCATGTATTCGGACTTTTCTAACGCGGTTGTCACCTTTATACGCAACCTCCAATATCTCCCAAGTGTCCTTTGATGATTTGGCATTCGCTATTTTTTTGAATCCTCACTCATCTACTGCATTGTAGAGAAAATACAATGTTGACCCATCTCTTGCACGTGTTTTCTTCAACGTTGTCATCTATGCCACCGTCTGATGTTCATCCTCATCAGATTCAACGTACCCGTCTTCCACCGTATCCTAAATGTCTTAGAATCTCAATAACGACTTCATCTGTAGGCACCAATTACCATAATTGGTTTTTCTTATCAATTGTGGCACACTCATACCATTGACAACCTTTGCCATCTCTCTCACACAAAAAAATCAAGCACTCACTTTTTCTCTCACAGTGTTTAACTCTCTCCTCTCTCTCGGTACTCAAAGCATAAAGCTCTGATACCACTGTTAAGAAAATCTCACGATACACACACTCAAATATTTTTCGAAAATTGAGTCTATTATTCATTGATAATTGAAGGGCTTGAAGGACTTTAAATAGTCGTGATACTTACAATATTACGGGAATAAAAATAAAATCTGAAAAATAAAATATCAACTATCTTAAAAACAAAATATGCTTAATCTATCATAAAATAGTATTGTACCTAGATAAACAGAAAAGCATAACTACCTATCCTTATTTTATATCTATCAAATCAAACTAAATATTACTAGACCCAAAACTAATAAAATAAGATTTAAACAATATTATTAAGAAAACCATAAAATTTAAGTTTATCCCAATAGATCCTTTGCAACTCCATATTTAAGGGTATATCTGTTGCAAGAGAGGGAGAAGTTGTGAAGTCAAACTGCAATGCACTTTCAACAATCTAAAAGTCATTCATCTAGTAATCCAAACTATGTTCTAACTTATTTTACAACATTTTCATCAACATAATTGTTTTTTTCAATACATCTTAAACACAACTACTGTTTTATAGAAGACCAAAATAGTTTAAACATTGCCTTTTTTGCCAAATTTCAATGAATACGACACTTGTTATACTACAACAACCTAGTATACTTTATATTTTGGGTGTTTCAAAGACATGCAAACAAGTTTTTAGCGTCATTGTCGGGGATTTAAGTCAAGAAAATCTCTATTTAAATTAGATTGATCATTGTACAAAGATGTATTAAGGTGTGGATAAGCTAAGCAATTTGTTTGTTTTTATGTTATTATTTTTTTAGTTATTGTTACATTGATTTCTACACTCTTTTCTACATCAATTTTTGTGCTTTAACGTTGCTCACTACTGTTTGAGTTGTTGTGTATGCAAAAGAGAAGATAAAAAAGGTTTTATTGTTTGATCCAAAGATTGAACGCACTATCAGAAGGCACAACAACAAGCACAAAAAACATAGACAAATTCTGACGCCACTACTGTTGCCACAAACTAAACTTGTAGACTCAGACCTTGATATGAAAGCAAATTGGTCTAATCAAATTGTTGCAGGAAACAGTCAAAGGAGATTACTGGGAGATTACACTCAACAACAAGGGTCATGCCACTTTTCAAGCATTGTTAAACCTATAAAAGGTATGAAGATAAAGCATGCATTACTCACTCTAATAACAACAAATCAATTTGTTGGATTAGACCAAGAAGATCTATTTAATTACTTGGCCACGTTCTATGAACTATGTGGAACCCTTGGGACAAATTTTGATGATGAAGAAACTATTTATCTCAGGTTGTTTCCATTATTACTTGTAGGAAAGGCCAAGATTTGGTTACAATCTCGCTCAAATCTTAAAATAACTGGAAAACACTAGATAGAGGGGGAGGGGGGGGGTTGAATAGTGTTTTGGAAAACTTTTTTCCAAAAGGTAGTTTAATAACTTTGTTAAAGATTAAATGATTTACACGAGTTGACATACACTTGAGTTATAAACTTCTTTTTAAACTGGAAGTTCAGAAATAAAATGTTTCTCAATTGTTTAGGCAAATCTATTGTAGTGTTTTGAGAAGGACAACTCTAAAAAGGTTGTGTTAATAAGCAACTGTAGAGTATATAAGTAAAACATTTTGCAAGGCTGAAGTAATAAACACATAATTATTTTATATTGGTTCACTCCACTAAGCTACATCCAGTTCACCTCTAAGACCTCTTAGAGGGTTCCACTATAATCTTCAACAAGATTACAATTAAGTATTCACACTACTCTCGGTATCACCTAGTCAATCCCAGTAACCGTTCTTACTCTAACTAGAACCGACTATCACCCACTCCTGGTTGTGTAGTATTATTTACCACTCTTGGCATCCCTAGAAAATCCCATTATATTCCTGATACGTTGTCTAATTGAGTTTCACATACTCCTAGTTTTCACTAGACAAACCCTGTATCAACCCATACAATGTCTAGCTATCGTTTAACTCCATCGAGTTAATCGTTAAGTGTTTGTATTCTCTTAAGAATATGTAATAAATCAGATTGCTTACAAGTCCTTAGATGATTACTCTCACAGAAAGTATGTGTTTATAATATAATTCAATCTAACAGACTTTTTAAAGTTTTCTCTCTTCTTACAAGTGTAAGCTTATGATTATATGAAGCTTGTGAGTATTTTCTTTCTTTTGTACTTGTTTTTCTTCTCAGATGATTTCTTTCGTATTCATGTGCTTATTCTCTTGATCTTCTCTTGAAGGATCTTCAATTTATAAGCTTCAAGAGAAAATACATGTTAGATAGTACTTATTTTTAATCTTTGGATTTTCTTAGCCTTTTCGTATGTAGCAGCCGTAGGTTGAAGTCAAGTTGTCAGAGCATATATGCTTTTTTAGTACTTTATCAAAAGTAGGTTGTATGAACTCTTAAGCACGACTTTTGATGGTGAGAACATTACATGAATATCTTTTTTGTCTCTAATGTCCACTTCTGACTTGTATATGATAAAGTAGATGGATAATTGACATAGGCAACAACAAAGATTAGAGTAGATATGCTTGCATGCAGATATGTCCTTTTCCCTATCATTTTGTTGTTTTGAAATATGGTGCATTTAATGCTCTTTAATGCAATTTCAGAACAATTATAAGCTTTTCAAAATTTGTGTCATTCAAGTAAGATTTGATCATTTAAGCATTTCTTAGAGATATCAAGCAGTTCTTTAAGGTTTTATTGTTGGATGAAAATGTCGTTTGGTACAAGGTATTGTTTGGCCTATACAAAGTGTTTTCTAACAACGCTTTGTTTAGTGGTCTTAATTTGGTTCAAAAGCGTGTTTAGCAAGATGTCTTTCACGACATGTTTTTGGAACAATGTTTATATCTTTTAGCGTGTTTACCAAAAACGTCATTTTTTGTAAGATATAGTGAAAGCTCGTTTAACATTGTTTAGTAAAGTATAGCAAGAGCTCATTTAGCAAGACCCTCATATAGCACATTGTCGTATTTTGTGAGGAAATCGTTTGGTAGTGCATCTAATAAGATGTTAGTGCGTTTACTAAAGCTTTTCTTTAAACATTCTGTTTTTCACAAAGCTTTTTCATAAGACGCTTTTCTTTCAAGAATATTATTTTTCACAAAGATATCATTTTGTCATATGCTCATTTTGTTAATTGTTGTTTGTTAAACTTCAAAATATATGAGGACGTTAGACGATCCATTCTTATAGATGATACTGTCTTAAAAAATCTAAGCTTAACAAGTTGGGAGAATGTGAAAAGAAAATTTATGGCCAGGACCAACCATCTAAATTTATAAGTGTTAAGGCTGCCATTGCAACCTTTTCCCAAGGATTGGGTGAACACATCTGCGAAGCATGGGAAAGGTACAAAGCCTTGCTAAAAAAATGTCCTAATCTTAGATTTGATGAAGTAGCACAATTCAACATGTTCCCTAGTAGACTTAAATCACAAATAAGAATGTTGTTGGATGCCTCAGTAAGAGAAACTATGATGATGAAACTACTACAATCATTTAATCACTAGCAAGTAGTGATCACCAAGCATAATATGACAAAAATCATCCTTCTAAAAGAGAAATATTGGAGCTAGGAACACAAGATTATATATTGTCATAAAACAAATTCATTTCTTAACAAATGGAAGAGTGAAAAAGTAGATGGCAAAGCTGGAGTTTGAGCCACAAGCTCACGGCTGCGCACAACAAATTTTAAAATGTGATTTTTGTGCAAGTGCACACCATATAATGTTTATTGTTCTCCTACTGAAACTACAAAGGAAAAAGAATTACACTTCATGAATAAAAACAAAAGACCAAATAACTACTCCAATAATTGGAGATCAAATCAAAACTAAAATCAACAACAAAGTTTGAGGCATGATGGTGGTTCAACTAGTAGGCAATCTTTGCAAACAAATTTTCATGGACAACAACCTTAACACTATGACAAAGTATCAAAAATTGATGATGCATTAACATAATTCATTCAGGTGTCTACAACAAACCAGAAAAACACATAAGCATCACTTAGGAACTTGGAGGTGCAAATTGGAAAGCTAGCACAATAGCTAGGAAAATAGTAGGAAGCAAAGCTTATGACCAATACTAAGATTAATCCAAAGGAGCAATGCAAAGCCACCACAACTAGGCAAGGAATTTTTATAGGTAAAGGAATTGGTGATGATGACTTTAGAATATAAGAAAGGGGTGAGGAAATTAAGTCAGAAAAACCAAGAGAAAAAGAGAAAGATTGTGAACCTTAGTTAGAAAAATTGAGAGAAGAAAAAGAAAAGGAGTGTGAGCATGATTCTGAAAAATTAAAAAAAATGCAGAAAAAGATGAGGAGAGTGTATTCAAAAAGAAGAATAAAGAGTGAAAATGAGAATGAGAAAAAGAGAGATCACGAGAGAAAAAAGGAAGAGGGAGAAAAGAAAAAGAAGAAGTTGTTTGAGANAGATCAAATCAAAACTAAAATCAACAACAAAGTTGGAGGCATGATGGTGGTTCAACTAGTAGGCAATCTTTGCAAACAAATTTTCATGGACAACAACCTTAACACTATGACAAAGTATCAAAAATTGATGATGCATTAACATAATTCATTCAGGTGTCTACAACAAACCAGAAAAACACATAAGCATCACTTAGGAACTTGGAGGTGCAAATTGGAAAGCTAGCACAATAGCTAGGAAAATAGTAGGAAGCAAAGCTTATGACCAATACTAAGATTAATCCAAAGGAGCAATGCAAAGCCACCACAACTAGGCAAGGAATTTTTATAGGTAAAGGAATTGGTGATGATGACTTTAGAATATAAGAAAGGGGTGAGGAAATTAAGTCAGAAAAACCAAGAGAAAAAGAGAAAGATTGTGAACCTGAGTTAGAAAAATTGAGAGAAGAAAAAGAAAAGGAGTGTGAGCATGATTCTGAAAAATTAAAAAAAATGCAGAAAAAGATGAGGAGAGTGTATTCAAAAAGAAGAATAAAGAGTGAAAATGAGAATGAGAAAAAGAGAGATCACGAGAGAAAAAAGGAAGAGGGAGAAAAGAAAAAGAAGAAGTTGTTTGAGAATGACAATCTTCCTGTCACTACTTAACTTTCTTGTTTAGGTACATGGACACAATCATTTTGGACCAAGGTTAAGCTTTCATGTATAAATTTATTGAACCTCCGACCATTCAATCTTCTATAAACATAATTTATCACAAGAAAACATATTTGAAAATACGGATGTCTGAGTCAAAAAGAGAGATGTACCTTGCGCCATAAATTGACGAGCATATGTTACAAATGTAAAATTTTATGAAGGTTCATTTAATTAATTGACTCATGATAGGGTCCATTGGCAACTAATGGTCATCATACCAAGACAATGCAAAATTGTATGGTTTTTTTTCCTACACAAGAGGATGAAACCTGACTTGAAATCCATGCTACATTTTTTTATATAATCTACTTAGTTACATTAATATTAACCTATGTTTCAAATTTAATTAGTGTTATGGGTAAGCGCATAACACAACAAATTTAAATACTGCATCCAAAGGTTAGAACTCATTGATCTTTTAGTTATTATTTTTTGTATGTCAATTTATAACCTGGATATGTGATTAGTTTATTTGTCATATTTAGTGTAACAAGGAGCAAGATTTACGGATATGTGATTATTTTATTTGTCATAATGAAGTTGTGTTATTTTTGTAGTGCTTCAAGAATCCATCACTAATAACAGAAGACAAAATGAAAAAGATACGATAAGAGTGAGAAACATATCTTTTAGGTGATGAAGTTAGGACATTGCAACAATTGTATTTTTCTTCAAGACATTTATTAGTTTAGTTTTAATTCTTTTAGTTTTGATAGTTTTAGTTTTTAGTCTTAGTTTTGATTAGTTCATACTTTTAATCTTGAAATTGTATGCTGGAAACATTCAATACAAAAAAGTGTGCTAGTTTTCTGTTTTTCAGATTTGATAAAATTATAAAAAGAAATATTTTTTTTAAAAAAAAAAAGCTACATTTGATGTCAGCCCTTAGCATAACATACCTCTATTGACATCGATCCTTACCATAGACGACGTCAATTGCCTCCATTTTCAATGCAAAATATCGCATTTAGTGGTGCTCTCCTTCCGTTGAGTGCCAAAACGTTCGTAAAAAGGTGCATTCAGTAGTGTTTCCCTACCGTTGAGCACCAAAGTGTTTGACAAAAAAACACACTTAGAGGTGTAGATCTTTTCGCTCAGCGACTCTAGACGTCGATTTTCCTGATATCCATCATCAATAGATGTCGGTTTGGCTGAACAGACGTCATTTGACGTCGTTTTCTCATCCAACATCAAATTGACGTCTCCAACTAAGATATTAGAGTTTGAATAGACAACAAAAATAAAAAATAAGCTACGCGAAATTTGGTTTTATAATAATGAGTCTAAAGCAAACCACATTCGACTTAAACCAAGATTCATAGATCCACATTATGAGTCGATGGTGTCATGGAGAAGAGATACTAAAACACATTTAAATATAGGGAATAAATGTAAAAGTGTTTGTGCATGTATAATCGAATAAAAAACAGTATACAAGAACACAGAAGTCTCTACCCACTTGGTTCGATATTATTTTTTTATTATTTTATCGTAAAGGACAAGATTTTTGTTCATCCGTGATTTTGTATGATACATTTCTCTGATCCTATTCATTATTGAGTTTCTATAAATTCTCAACCAGGGTTATGGAGATGAATACAAACCTACTCACCAAAATCCAAGTGACCCTAGAAGCAATGGCTCTTCGAGTTCAACCATTATCCTCACTTTTAAAGGAATTGCCAAACCAGCTCAGTACCTCTTACATAGCCATTTTTTTCTTCTTCTTAACCCTCCTTTTTGTGCTTAATAACAAAAGAAGAAGAAACAAGTCCAATTTGCCTCCTTCCCCACCAAAACTACCCATAATTGGAAACCTTCATCAACTGGGCACTCTCCCACACCGCTCCTTCCAAACACTGTCTCGCAAGTATGGCCCTCTCATGTTTCTGCAATTAGGCCAAACTCCGACTCTTGTGGTTTCATCAGCTGATGTCGCCAAAGAAGTTTACAAAACCCATGATGTTGCTTTCTCCAATAAGCCTCAGACCACAGCCGTGAAAATCATCATGTATGGGTGCACGGACGTGGCTTTTTCACCCTACGGGGAAGAGTGGAGACAGAAAAGGAAGATCTGTGTTCTTGAGCTTCTAAGCATCAAAAGGGTGCGATCCTTTCAGTTCATTCGAGAGGAAGAAGTTGCAGCCATGCTTGGTGCCATACGTGAAGCATGCAGCGCGGGTAAAACGTCTTCTTGCGTGAACCTGACTGAGATTCTGATTGAAACCTCCAACAACATAATGTCTAGATGTGTTGTTGGAAGAAAGTACGATAACCCAGATGGTGGAATCAGCTTTGGAGAGCTAGGAAGGAAGATGATGAAACACCTAGCCACTTTCTCGGTGGGAGATTTCTTTCCTTTGTTAGGTTGGATTGACGTTCTTTCTGGCCAAATACCAGAATTTAAGGCCACTTTCAGGGCATTAGATTCTTTCTTTGATCAGTTAATTGCTGAACGCAAGAAAATAATGAAGATGGACAGTTACCAACCTCGTAACAAAGACTTCGTGGACTCACTCCTTCAGATTCAAGATGGTGCAGGAAACCATGATTTTCAGCTTACACACGATGACGTCAAGGCAATCCTAATGGTACAATCACATCTCCTAAGATTAAAATATTTCAAAATCTTCAATTCTTGTAGATAGTTTCTCTAACAGTAAAATATAATGCTGAAATTTATGTTCAAGTATCCATGAACAGCTTAAGGGATGTTTCCATCTTCATAATTTCAGGACATATTTGCTGGAGGAAGTGACACCACTTCAACACTTCTGGAATGGGTATTTGCGGCGCTCTTGAATAATCCTGCTACCATGAAGAGAGCTCAAGAAGAAGTAAGAAGAGTTGTCGGGCAGAAACTAAAAGTGGAAGAGAATGATTTGAATGAAATGAGTTATCTGAAATGCGTAGTGAAAGAAACTCTGAGATTATATCCACCTGCTCCTCTTTTGATACCCCGAGAAACTTTATCCGATGTAAAAGTCAAAGGTTTCGATATTCCATCCAAAACAAGAGTGTTTGTGAATGCATGGGCGATTCAGAGGGACCCTGAAATTTGGAACAGGCCCGAAGAGTTTCTTCCCGAGAGATTTGAAGAAGAGCCCGAAGTTGATTTTAGAGGAAATGATTTGCAGCTTATTCCCTTTGGTTCTGGGAGAAGAGGGTGTATTGGAATTTCGTTTGCACTTGCTTCCACTGAGTTTATGCTTGCTAATCTCCTCTACTGGTTTGATTGGAAGATTCCTCATGAGAATGGTAAACCAGTGCAAGATGTAGACATGAGTGAGATATGGGGACTCACTGTCATCAAGAAACTACCACTTCATCTTCAACCTCAACTACACTCATTTGGTGTCTACAATTAATGCTCTTTCACTTCCTTTTCTCTTCTCTTGTCTTTAAAAATAGTTTTTATTTTCCCTTTTCTTCTAAGTAATGTCATTTCACAAAGAAAATAATTAAGTGTTGGCACCACAACACCAATTTAAGGTCAATGTCTGTATCATATAAATAAAATAAAAATATGAATGAAAAAAGTGCAGGTGAACTGTTGGCACTTTAGAAATAAGAAATTATTAGAAATAGCAGCCTTATGTCTCAATCCAAATCCGAGAGAATCCTTTTTCAAAAATCTTTTTCACATCTTTAAAGAATTCTTTTTCAAAAATCTTTTTCAAGATCTTTAAAGAGTTCCTAAAACTTGAAATCAATACCCAAAGATTTGATGAATCAACTAAGTAAAAAAATATAAAAGAAAGATCAAAAAAACACAAGATTTATACTAGTTCAACTTATCCCTATGAATAGAAATTATGAAAGTTAAAATAAAAAAATGAAGTGAATGAATGAAATCTAGTAATTACTAATTTATATGATTATCTATTGTGTACTCTAATATATTATTATACACTACTCGTTTTGGTCACTCCTTGAAGATGTTTTCTGAAGTAATGGATGAAATATGAGAAAACATATATGAGAATATAAATAGATGAGAAATATTGAATCAAAGTCTAATAAAACTCTATTATGTTATTATCAGTATATCATTTCTCACCAGTTTTGAAGAGTAAGGTCACAGCTTGAAGATGATGGCTTATAGGATTAAGAATGAATGAAATACGAGGAAAAGATAAAATAAAGGAGAAATAGACGTGAAAGAAAACAAAGAGTGTTTGATAAATATATACATATATACCAAAAAAATAATATTTAGTAGAAGTTATTTAAAAGTTATAAAAATCTTCACAAATAAATATGATTTAAAATAATTCTGATAAATTCTCTAAAAACTAATAATAGTAAAAGTTTTAATATTTTTTAAAAAGTTTATGATCCTATACNAAATAGTTTTTATTTTCCCTTTTCTTCTAAGTAATGTCATTTCACAAAGAAAATAATTAAGTGTTGGCACCACAACACCAATTTAAGGTCAATGTCTGTATCATATAAATAAAATAAAAATATGAATGAAAAAAGTGCAGGTGAACTGTTGGCACTTTAGAAATAAGAAATTATTAGAAATAGCAGCCTTATGTCTCAATCCAAATCCGAGAGAATCCTTTTTCAAAAATCTTTTTCACATCTTTAAAGAATTCTTTTTCAAAAATCTTTTTCAAGATCTTTAAAGAGTTCCTAAAACTTGAAATCAATACCCAAAGATTTGATGAATCAACTAAGTAAAAAAATATAAAAGAAAGATCAAAAAAACACAAGATTTATACTAGTTCAACTTATCCCTATGAATAGAAATTATGAAAGTTAAAATAAAAAAATGAAGTGAATGAATGAAATCTAGTAATTACTAATTTATATGATTATCTATTGTGTACTCTAATATATTATTATACACTACTCGTTTTGGTCACTCCTTGAAGATGTTTTCTGAAGTAATGGATGAAATATGAGAAAACATATATGAGAATATAAATAGATGAGAAATATTGAATCAAAGTCTAATAAAACTCTATTATGTTATTATCAGTATATCATTTCTCACCAGTTTTGAAGAGTAAGGTCACAGCTTGAAGATGATGGCTTATAGGATTAAGAATGAATGAAATACGAGGAAAAGATAAAATAAAGGAGAAATAGACGTGAAAGAAAACAAAGAGTGTTTGATAAATATATACATATATACCAAAAAAATAATATTTAGTAGAAGTTATTTAAAAGTTATAAAAATCTTCACAAATAAATATGATTTAAAATAATTCTGATAAATTCTCTAAAAACTAATAATAGTAAAAGTTTTAATATTTTTTAAAAAGTTTATGATCCTATACAAATTATAATTCATTTTTTATAAATTCTCCAATTATTTTTAAAATTCCCTCCTAAAATTTGAGTGTTTGGTTTCTCTTAAATTCAGACTCTTCTTGAACCTCAGCTAGGGTTCGAACATTCGTGTAATATTTTCTTCATCCTTCCAGGAACTATTTGAGGTTTATGGACCCATATAATTCCAAGGAATTGGTTGGTAAGGCTAAAGAAAGGTATGGCTTCAGTTAATGTTGTCTTTATTTTTAATTCATTATCCATTCTCTGCTTGTTTCTTATATTTTACTTTCACCATTTCTTGATAATTTAATTTCCAAGCTTTAAACTTGTTTCTCTTCTGCAGGCATTGGGCCCTGTCGATGTATATGTTGCATTTCCGCTACACCTTCTCTCTCTTGCATTTGATTTCATTTCCTGATTGTGATTACAGTATGTAGCAGCTATGATTGCCCTTTTTGGACAAGCCGTAGTTAGGCTCTGTCAGAATAAATAATAACACATTAAATTAAATAACGCCTACAACTCAATTTTACACAGGTATGGATATCCGCGGTGAGTAGTAATTATTCGCGGATATTTACTATCCGCGGGTAACAGGTAGCGGGTATTTTAATACCCGCTTTTAAACAGGTCAGGTACGGATAATATACTATCCGCTTCGCGGGTACCCGTTACCCGCAAAAAATTAAAAAGAAATAATTTATATATATTTTAATTAAAAATAAAATAAAATTATATTTTATTAGTTTAAATTTAATTAAAATTAAATTTTAATTTACATTTAATTTATATTATATATATATATATATATTTTGTATTTTTATTTAAATTTTATTTTTAAAATGTATTAAATTTGTTTTTTTTGCGAGTATCTGCGGGTTTTAAAATACCCGCAGGTATTTTTTAACGGATACCCGGCGGATAGCGGATACAATTTTATCCGACGGATCGAATTACGAGTAGACACTACCCGACCCGACCCGTTGCCATCCCTAATTACAACCATTTTAGGTTTAGGCCACGATCCAGTGAATTGACCACATCAGTTGTAAGTGGCCATAGTGTTTCATAATATACCATACTTCAATGGATTGAGCACATGCGTTGTAAGTGGAGCAAATAATAACACATTAAATGGAAACAAAGAGTATATATATATATATATATTATGGAGGAAATAATAACACATTAAACGAAATAAAATAACTACTACAATCATTTTAGTTTTGGGCCACAATCTAATGGATTGACCACATCAATTGTTATGGCTATAGTGTTTCATAATATACCATAGTTCAATGGATTGACCACATGCGTTGTAAGTGGAGCAAATAATAACACATTAAATGGAAACAAAGAGTATATATATAATTCACCACATGCGTTGTAAGTGGTCATAGTATTTCATAATATACCATAGTTCAAGAAATAACATTTATTTTTAAATGGTGTATCTTTTTAATTTACTTATTTAGGTATTTTAAAAAATATTATAAAATGATGTTAGATATTTGTTTTTAGATTTCGCACATGACATATTTATTTGCTTTATCTTTTTTCTATTTCAATTATTCAATAAAGTTTTGTTTAATTTGTATTATTATGTGAACTAAACATTAATGGATGATCCACTCGTAAATAAATAAAAATTTAATAAACAACAAATTTTACTAAGATATATTTTATTTGATATCATTATTAGTGCAGTGCACGAATATAACAACGGTTGTTGGCAACAGTTCTAAAGGGAACCGAGACCATAGACCCTATCAGATTTTAATTATTTAATTTTAAGGAGATACGGCAGCAATTCTAGTAGGAACTACTATCATAACTTTTTAAAATTAAAATAATTATTTAAAATCTGGTAGAGTCTACAGTATTATAATTCTTTCCAAAATCGTTGTCAAAAGTCTTTTTTGCTTCGATTATCTTGTCAATCACTATCATACACTAGTACAAAATATGACTTATAACTTGCCTATTACAATTCAGTTTTGACAAAAACAAAGCATAAAAAGACATGGTGGTATTTTTTTAATTTTTGCAAACATATAGGCCTCGGTTAGAAAACAACTGAAGTCATATTTTGTTTTTGGCATTGGTTAATAAACAACTAAAGCCTAAAGGTGGGACACATAAGCACAAATTTAAACTTTTCTACTCAATACACACTGGTCTGGATCTATGGCCTCGGTTCTCCTCAAAACTAGTGTCATAGGGTCCTGACATTCCCCTATAAAGAGATATGTCAAACTTTTCAAATTTTGAACAAGTCTATGGCCTTGGTTCTTTGGAGAACTGTGGTCACAAGATTCTGACTTTGCACCCAGCAAAAGGAACTTCAGACGGTTAAAATTTTAAAGTCATCCTATGACCTCGGTTGTTCAGAAAACCGATGTCATAGATCCCTTTTGTTTCGATTTTACAAAGAACTGAAGCCAAAAGGTATGAGCCAAAAGCCATAAATGGTTTCAAAACTTTTAATTTTTAAATATTTGAAGATTTTTTTGGCATCAATTCTTAGTAGAATCGAGGCCTAAAAGAAATTGTAAAGGATTATGTGAATTTGCACTTTTTTTACCAGTACGAAGACATATTGTCTCAGTTATTTTAATGACCGAAACAATATGTAGTATATGGCCTCCTCTTTGCTAATATTGCTCCATTGACTCTGAACGTCATGGTCATTGCCTCCAACGCCGTTGTCATTGCCTCCATTGACGTGGTCTGAACTCCTCTTTAGTGATCTTTCATTCGTTTGTTCGTTTCTCTGAGGTGAACTTTGGTTCCTTTGTTCTTTGGCTTTTTTGGGCGTTTTTTTTAAGTTACTTTTTGTTCTTCAGACTAATAATTTTTTTTGTATTTGTATCCTATTATTGTTTTTTATGGTGAGCTTTTGGTGCATTCCAAAATGCGAGTAGTTGTAGCGTTCTTCATTGTTGTCTGCCTCATTTGCACCTAGGTTCCTATTTTTGGTCTTAAATTTATTTTGTAATATGAGCAT
>NW_025909556.1:25027-53946 GCF_018835915.1 Vigna umbellata
GATGTGTGATTCATTTAATTTTGTTTTTATATCGTTGCAGAGGTTATTAAATTTTTGGGTGGTGTTGATATGTGATTATTGCATGCTACAAATATATATATGTATTGAATCAGTTCTTAATTTCCGATTTGAGATTCAATATACAAATTATTTATTGTCTGTTAATTGTTTGTTTAAAGAAATGTCTGTTTTAAAAATGAATATAGAGAGGAGAAAACAATTATAATTTATAGCATTAAATCTGTGAAATTTCACTTGGAGAGTTTAAGAAGAGAATACTTTTGTCATAGTGGTATTAATGTATATAAATTTTAATATACATATCGTAAATTCATGAATCTTTTGTAAATGAGTTTTGATATGTGATCTTGTGGTGCTATTTTATATAATTTTTGTAATCATCTTCATGAAGGGTAACCGGAAGAGAAAGGAGAAAGAGGGAAAAAAGGGGAGAGAAGGGGGGAAAAAGAGAGGGCAAGAAAAGAAAGAAATACGGACCAGAGAGCCAGGAAAAGGAAAGAAGGAGGGAAAAGCGAAAAAAGAGAGCAGAGGGGGGGGGAGGGGAACCAAGACAAGAAAACCCAAAAGGAGGGGCGGGGGGGGGACGGCGGGGAGGGACGGCGGGGGGGGGCGGAGGAAGCAAAGGAAGCGGCAAAGGTGGAAGAGTGTGAAAGGAAGGAAAAACATGACTGTGTTTAAAGGGTCTGAAGGGAGGGGTGATGAAAACGGGTGGGTTATTGTGGAATAAATAAAAAAAGAAGAGTTTGGAGGGAGTTCGGGGATGATTGACTGTGTTGTGTGAAGTATATATATATATATATATTATGGAGGAAATAATAACACATTAAACGAAATAAAATAACTACTACAATCATTTTAGTTTTGGGCCACAATCTAATGGATTGACCACATCAATTGTTATGGCTATAGTGTTTCATAATATACCATAGTTCAATGGATTGACCACATGCGTTGTAAGTGGAGCAAATAATAACACATTAAATGGAAACAAAGAGTATATATATAATTCACCACATGCGTTGTAAGTGGTCATAGTATTTCATAATATACCATAGTTCAAGAAATAACATTTATTTTTAAATGGTGTATCTTTTTAATTTACTTATTTAGGTATTTTAAAAAATATTATAAAATGATGTTAGATATTTGTTTTTAGATTTCGCACATGACATATTTATTTGCTTTATCTTTTTTCTATTTCAATTATTCAATAAAGTTTTGTTTAATTTGTATTATTATGTGAACTAAACATTAATGGATGATCCACTCGTAAATAAATAAAAATTTAATAAACAACAAATTTTACTAAGATATATTTTATTTGATATCATTATTAGTGCAGTGCACGAATATAACAACGGTTGTTGGCAACAGTTCTAAAGGGAACCGAGACCATAGACCCTATCAGATTTTAATTATTTAATTTTAAGGAGATACGGCAGCAATTCTAGTAGGAACTACTATCATAACTTTTTAAAATTAAAATAATTATTTAAAATCTGGTAGAGTCTACAGTATTATAATTCTTTCCAAAATCGTTGTCAAAAGTCTTTTTTGCTTCGATTATCTTGTCAATCACTATCATACACTAGTACAAAATATGACTTATAACTTGCCTATTACAATTCAGTTTTGACAAAAACAAAGCATAAAAAGACATGGTGGTATTTTTTTAATTTTTGCAAACATATAGGCCTCGGTTAGAAAACAACTGAAGTCATATTTTGTTTTTGGCATTGGTTAATAAACAACTAAAGCCTAAAGGTGGGACACATAAGCACAAATTTAAACTTTTCTACTCAATACACACTGGTCTGGATCTATGGCCTCGGTTCTCCTCAAAACTAGTGTCATAGGGTCCTGACATTCCCCTATAAAGAGATATGTCAAACTTTTCAAATTTTGAACAAGTCTATGGCCTTGGTTCTTTGGAGAACTGTGGTCACAAGATTCTGACTTTGCACCCAGCAAAAGGAACTTCAGACGGTTAAAATTTTAAAGTCATCCTATGACCTCGGTTGTTCAGAAAACCGATGTCATAGATCCCTTTTGTTTCGATTTTACAAAGAACTGAAGCCAAAAGGTATGAGCCAAAAGCCATAAATGGTTTCAAAACTTTTAATTTTTAAATATTTGAAGATTTTTTTGGCATCAATTCTTAGTAGAATCGAGGCCTAAAAGAAATTGTAAAGGATTATGTGAATTTGCACTTTTTTTACCAGTACGAAGACATATTGTCTCAGTTATTTTAATGACCGAAACAATATGTAGTATATGGCCTCCTCTTTGCTAATATTGCTCCATTGACTCTGAACGTCATGGTCATTGCCTCCAACGCCGTTGTCATTGCCTCCATTGACGTGGTCTGAACTCCTCTTTAGTGATCTTTCATTCGTTTGTTCGTTTCTCTGAGGTGAACTTTGGTTCCTTTGTTCTTTGGCTTTTTTGGGCGTTTTTTTTAAGTTACTTTTTGTTCTTCAGACTAATAATTTTTTTTGTATTTGTATCCTATTATTGTTTTTTATGGTGAGCTTTTGGTGCATTCCAAAATGCGAGTAGTTGTAGCGTTCTTCATTGTTGTCTGCCTCATTTGCACCTAGGTTCCTATTTTTGGTCTTAAATTTATTTTGTAATATGAGCATCTAATTTTTTTTATAATGTTGCAGTAGGTTATTAAATTTTTGTGTGTTTCATATGTGATTAATTGCATGCTAAAATATATTATTGTATTGAATCAGTCTTAATTTCCGATTTGAGATTCAATAAAAAATTATTTATTGTCTTTAAGTTTGTTAAAGAAATGTATGTTTTAAAAATGAATATAAGAGGAGAAAACAATTATAATTTATAGCATTAAATCTTGAAATTTTCACTTGGAGAGTTTAAGAAGAGTAATCACTTTTTCATAGTTTATTAATGTATATAAATTTTAATATACATATCTTAAAATTCATGAATATTTTGTAAATGAGTTTTGTATTGATCTTTTGGTGCATATTTTATATAATTTTTAATCACTTCATTCATGTAACCGGAAGATCAAGGCGAAATATTGACAAAATTTTAGATATATTGTTTAAAATTTATATGTTCAATAAACTAAATAACTACTACCATAGAGCCTGAAAATTAAATAATTATTTAAAATCTAATAGAGCAGTGGTTGTTATTGGAACCACTACAATAAACCCAAAATTATTTTCTTTTTTTTTACTTTCTTTTAGTTTACTGCTTTGGTTTTCTTATAATCAAAGTAGAATCTTCAACTTTTGGCTCCAGTTCTGAACTGAGGCCAAAATCCTCCCTTTTTTACCTTGTCTTAATGTCTTGGTTATGAAACCGGTGTCATAACTCAAAAAATAATCGTTGTAGTATTTCTTGGCTGCAGTAGTGATAGGTCTAATTTTAATTAAAATATTTATTTAATTTTTGGTTCTTTGGCTTCGGTTGTAACCAGAACCGGGACCATAGACCATTTTCTGCCTTGATTTTGGTCATTACTGTTGTCTAAAGTTTGTATTTTAAAAAAAAATATTCTATTTTTGTAACATCCTATGTCATAGAAGCAAACCTACATATATCAAAACCAGTATGCACAACACAAAAAACATACCAGGATATATTTCTCAAGTATTGTCTCATGATGAATATCTAGACAATAGTTTTGTTTTACAAGTAATAAAGTAGTGACTATTGTGTCTAAAGGAGTTAAACTTTAGGACTTGATTGATTTACTTGTTTAAAGCAATTTTATACATGTATTCTCACATTCTCACAATAACCCTAATTTCTAAGTTACTGTAGATAATAATGAAGTGTGGTGTACATGTATAAGGAAAAAAAGAAATGCACAAGTTGTTCTTTGTACTAGTTCGTCTAACCAGGTGACATAGTTCTGAAACGACAAACTGAATTTCACTAAGTAGACTAATGTTTGTTAATTTTTGGGCTTATAGATATTCTTGACTAAGCCATGACTAACCCTTTGAGTAAATAATGAAGTGTGGTGTACATGTATAAGGAAAAAGAGAAATGCACAAGTTGTTCTTTATACTAGTTCGTCTGACCAGATAACAGTTCTAAAACGACAAACTGGATATCACTAAGTAGACTAATGTCTTGTTGATTCTTTGTGTATTGTTTCAGCTCTCAACCACTCATTAATTTTTTGCATATTGTTTCGACTCTCAATCAATTTTAGCTTAACCAACTATTCGTTTCACAAGACACCCCTTGGTTAGCTAAATATTCTTTCCATATGTCACTTATTGCTTGAACAAGTATTCTTTTCACAAGTCACTCATAGTTTAACCAAATATTCATTCCTAAAACTACTTTTGACTTAAACAATTATTTTTTGAACATTAGTAAACATATATAACATTGATGCTATTTCTTCTAATATACTAATTGAACACAAACCATGTTCTCTATGTGGCTTAACCAACTATTTCCATAAATGTTTGCACATTAGCCCTAAAGCTAACAAAATAACTAAACATATAATTCAAGTAACAATTTTCTTTCAAAATGTGGACTAATTTGATCAATATCCTTTCAGAGATTTATCTAAATTTTATTTAGTTCAGAATCTAATGAACATACAAACAAGAATTAAAATGGTAGGTTGCTCATATATTTTTCAATAGTTCCGATAATAAATTTCGAAAGAGGTCAAAAAGATGTGCTATTGTTTTTATTGAGTTGGCCAAAATTTGAGTGGAGGTGATTACATTTCATTGAAATTATGCAAGCCTATATATAACACTTTATTATTACTCTGTAATACTCAATCTATAACTTGCTGTCAAAATTGAAAAGGGAAACCATCTATGGGTCACCTTCAACCTATAAACCAAAAGTACAACTTCCAGATATAAACCAAAGTTGTTCTCGTTTGTGCCACGCACCAATGATAATTCGGAGTCAAGTAATCCTGAATGTTATCTCCCTGTGTGATCTTTCAGAAAATGTTCTTCGGGCTGAGTGGAGGAATGCTTGGGCAAACAGATCATGTTGACTCAATACAGCAGTATTGTTTCCCTTCCAAACTAATCTTCATGAAAATGATGTTTCCTCCTTCTGCAGCGATTAACATACCAAGTGGCATGCTGGTGTAAGCCAATGCCAATGAGGAGCTTAAGGCTTGTAAGCATAACATAGGTCATTGCTGAAAAAAGCAGAATCCAGAAAAGCCTCCATGGAAGGGGATTGTTAGGAAGGTTTGCAGAATATACTGGAGTCAGAACTCGTATAACCTAAGAACCAGTTATAAAAGGAAAAAGTGCACAGATGATGAATCGGTAAACTAAAAAACAGAAAAACCATATGGACATTTAAAATCGTATGCTTACCACGCATGCTGGGGCTAGGGGAACAAAAGTCAGGTTTTTCTTTGCGCCCTCAGTTTGCATATTTAGAGTCTACAAAATGGAGCAGTCAAATGTCAGGAGTATATTCTTTGGAAAGAAGCTCCATCAATGAACAGGAACAAAATGTTAATGCAATTTGATTGTCATAATATGACTTAAAGTTATACATCACTCTATCGAAGTAATAAGTAGCTCTCTCAAGTATTAGG
The DNA here is from genome assembly GCF_018835915.1 of Vigna umbellata. The sequence goes on from NW_025909556.1 coordinate 30,630, forward strand.
TGAAGACCAAATTTGTTTTAGAGAAAGTGAACTATATTGCTGTAACAAAATAGCGTAACTACCTTTTCCCATCAAAGCATATCTTCCAGCAAAGGATTTCGAAAGGCATTTATGGTAGAATCATGGAGAGTCTTCGTGCACTCAATTGTGTTGCTCATAAATTCACTCAAGTTTTCAGCTTTAAGTTGAGATTTGAATGAAAATATAACAATTTGTTATCAAAGTGGTTCCAGTTTTTTACACCCTAGCAGTAAACAACCAGCATACTGTATAGATAATGTCCACAAAAATGAAATCAGAATACCTGTTTACATAGGTCTTCGAGGAACTCGGAGTATGCGATGGGCTTAATGTCATTGAATTTAGCAATGAATGAATGCTTGATAATATCAATAACCATTTCACATACATAAACCAAGAGGATATTCTGCACCATCCAAAATATGAGTCAGGAACGGGATTAACGAAACATCCTTCATTAATATTATGAGGTAAAATATTTCCAAACTTACAATAAGAAAACTTTGAAACCAGGGACCCTCTGCCTCCAGAATATTTTGAGCCAAGACGAATAAGATAAATGATGAAATGTGGAATCTCTCTACGGAATCTGCTTGGCATCATAAGTAAATGGAGGAAATAAAATACAGTAAGAGTTTGCAGGAAAATGAGAAAAAAGAAGTTTTAAATAATGCAATTGTCAAATGCAGAACAAATATTTTTACTCTTGCTCATTTCAGTAAAAAGGAATTGGATAAAGAATTTTACGCAGCTAAGATAATATACATACATTGTATAGAAATTTACACTAACACAACGTTAAAAAAATGTATACTAACGAGCCATTTGGTCCAGAGGGTGGGGTTAACAGGCGAAAAAAATTGGTGATGTTTTTTCCTTTCATTTTCACTTCCCTTCTCTCCAAACTTCTGAACCAAACATAAGCTTTTATTAAAATCCATCTCCTCTCCTCACCGCCCACCAAACAGTAAATAAATGGCAAAACCTACATACAAATTATATCACTTTTAATGTATAAAGGAGATCAAATCCCCATAAAATAACAAAAAAAAATAATCATAGACTGTTAGGTTACTTTATGCAAATAACCTAATCTATACTCTCTTCTCAATTCACACTAACATCAGAATTGAAAGTAAGTATGTATGTATTATTGATTCAGTAAAGTATTAAAAATACAAGTATACTCCTCCCAAGGAAGCCTACCTTCCTCCACTAGAAAATATGTTCAATCTATACTCAAAAGAAAATAATCTCCTCAATAGAGTTACAGTACTATTTATAGTATCTCATTCTCGCACCTCTTCCTAATTGGTAAAACAGTCAGCCTCTACCGTTCGGCCTCACTTCCCACTGCCTTACCGTTCGGCTTCTCTTCTCTTACACTCGGCCTCGCTTCCCCCTGTCTTTCTGTTCGGCCTCACTTTCCCCTTGCCTTACCGTTCGACTTCTCCTCTCATGCACCGTTCGGCCTCACTTCCCCCTGCCTTACCGTTTGGTATTAGTTTTAATTCCCTCCTCTTTTATTCCTCCTCTCATGTACTTCTAACTTCCTAACATAGACATTGCTATTGCAGAAATTGAAAAGGAACACTAGAGCGGAAAAAAATTGAGGTTGATGGGTGTAAGTTACTGAGACAAGATTTTTATAGCTATATATCTATTATAATTTTAAGTAACCAATAGGATGCCTTAAGGTTATGGATTTTAATAGTATAATTGAATTTCTATAATTCAAAAAAGGGTTTGTCATATTACATTTTAAAGAAAATCCATACATTTTTCCCAAGTATGATTAAACCTGCTAATGTAAACATTTGAATATGGAGCTAGTGTACCAAATGCTAATCCTTGTCTAAATTCAAACTAAAAAGAACTCAAAAGACAGACAAACAAGTTTATGAATATACCATGTTGGGTGCATGGGTTTCACAACTAACTGTTTATTGTGCAAAAGACTTAAAAGGCATTTCCATAATTCCCTAACCGCTAGATACTAGCAAACTATTCCATATACCTCAAGTATAAATTATATGGAGCAAAGTAAAAGGGAAAATGTGTCTTTAGTCAATGTGCTTTTGGACAAACTTGGTTTGATCCCTATACTTTCATATATATCAATTATTCCTCAAAATTCAGAAAAATGTAAATTTAATCTCTCTTCCAACTTTGGGGCTGTAAACAGCAACCACCCTCTAAATACTAAATTAAAGTATCAAGGCATATTCTTAAAAGATAGAGGACAAATTCATTGATTTGAGAGTGCATAGACTAAAACCAGGTTTGGGAAAAAATATATGGACCAACACATTTATCCTAAAATTAAAGTTAATCACTGTGTATAAATTTTCATGTCAATGCAAAAGACATTGCATTATTGTTCTGAATAATAATATATCCATATCAACTGAATCAATCCACTAAAAGCAAAAAGCTTTTTCCTTAACATAATTATGTGGCAACAGGGGTAAGATGCCAAAGAAGGCATAAAAGGGATACACGTACACCCTATAGATTGAGATATTCCCATTCAAAATAAAAGGCACTCACTTTAAAATTCAAACATCAAAACAATTTTACGGCATATAACCCTAAACAAATCAACTAATGTCAAAACTAGCACAAATAATATTCTGAAAATGAGACCATCCAGGGCTTCTTCCACATTTGAATGAAGGAGTATATAACCGCATACCAAGTAAGCAGGAATCCAGAAAAGAAAAACCCCATTATGAGAATGATAACATACCAAAGTAAACTAAACTGTGAACATTATCCATGCTGTATCGCTTGAACACATTACTTTTGATCTCAGCAAAATTATTTGACACCAGCAATGCCAACAGAGCATTGTTGTGAGCAACTATACATGTTGATAAAGTGATTGCCTGAGCTAATAAGATAAAAGAATGAACAAGTAAGACTAGTCAAGGAATCAAATCACCGACTTTGTTATTTCTTAATTTGCCTTCGCAGAAGATAAAAGGTAATCAAACAAATGGGGAAAAAATACAAAAATGAAGGATATTTGAAGCAACCACAGCTAAAGCTTGGTCAGAAACAAATCTCCAAATCCAGAATCGAATGCTTTCTTGGGGACAATTCGCAAGTCCTTCAGCAGAAAGAAATAACGTTTGCAACACATCCCCATTAAAACTTTGACATAGTTTATCAAATATCTGCAAGTTGGAAGATCAGTCACAAATTAACAGTATAAGTAACATTTTGAGCATTATGAGTCACAACACTTTTGCATTCAATCGGAAACTAAAAGCAAAAGGATACAATATTATGTTTAAATACCAGAAGGCTACTGAATACCCATATGCATGTTTCGAAAAGCTATTACAATATCATTTACACAACATTCATCCTACTTCTTTCATCACATTTTCATTATCTCCTCTAGCCCAATACATTTCTGCTATTTAAGGAGATAGTAAAAATTTCCAAATACAGCAATATTTTATCTCATCTTATGTCAGAGTTTCACGGTTCACAAATTAATTACAAACCAAAATTTTATCATTCCATATTCTTTGAAATTCCTTTACTTTGTCACCACAAGATCTTGCTTGCATAAACCCTATAAATAAAATTTTATTAGAATGCACCGAGACTTTTATACTTTCATCCAATCATGAATTTCTGCATAGGGTAAAAAATTATTTACTTCAGAAACAATTACTGTAAAGGTCATATCCTATCTAGGGTGGTTTCAATCAGTTTATAGTCTAAAAATTATATCCTAATAATGAATAAAAATTAAACTCAACAACACATAAATATTCACGTTGGTTGATATCTGACAGTTTGGACAGCTAATTATTCACCATGATCCAGACTAATAAATTTATGCTCACCTCTAAAACATTGTAGACCACATATAACTTTATTGTTCCTTGACCACGGATCATATGATATATTAAGCTGATATCTGTTGCAGCACATTTGAAAAGACGAATAAAACACAATTAGCATACTATTAAACTTGAACAATACAAAAAAGAAATGAGAAAACCACTTTGCCTGTTCGTTGCAAAAGAACCACTCCACAGGTCATAATGAGAAAACATCCAAAATCTGAAATTTCCATTGTTGATAGCCTCTTGAACTGCCTGTCATACGCATTGATTAGTCCACATGTAATACTATAAACCATGATATACATGCACAAATTTTAAAACATGAGTTGAACTAAAAAGGATAACAAAAAGTCAAAGCACAAGAAGATGCAAACTCTGTATTAGGGAGAGATTGGTCAAACTTATTCAGCTAAGTTTGAATCAGGGACTAACAGAACCCAGATGCAAATTAGCAACTAAGACCTCTATCACAGAGTGTCAGCTGAACTTACTGGTAATTTGGAAGTTTGTTCTGGAATTCAAAGATTTTTGACGATATTTGAAGCACTCTAAGATTGTAGTACTAGATGTGCACTGCTCTGTACTTACATCACTAATCTAAACTAAGGAAACAAGTGTTGTAAGATTAATCTATCACTTTATTCCCCACATGCATTGCCGACTAAAATTTTATTACAAGGGAAAAAATTAAGGAAACGTGGCTAACCTTGTCTTTAGAATCCTCCAGATGGCCATCGTGATCCTTGCTGGCATAACAGTTAATAATGAAAGAAATGAATCGAAGCAGACAAAGAAGCCAACATCTATAAGCTGCAATTGCGTTCCACGTTCAAGATACAAAACAAATGTAGAATGCCTCAATAAAAAATACAACTATAGGTGTCTACTATAAATTAGGTGGAAGGTTTAGTTTTACTTTACTTTCCCCATAAACCTATGAACTTATACGGTTATTTTGAAAGTAAATACAAGCAGCTCAACCAGGAGTACATATCCATAGATAACATCACAAAACTATAACCAGAGTTCTTATTATTTCTTAGTACTTTTTGATAAAGAAAGGAACTATACCAATTCACATCTCCAGGGCAGGCGGAAGATAGTATCATAAACTCTTTCTCGTTCTTTTTCATTCCCAAGAGTTGTTGTGCTCCGTAAGGAATTTCCATTGTACATTTCCTCCAAAAAGTACGTTACAGGAGACTTTTCCACTGAAAATACGTCTGACAACAAAACACACCACCACAAGATTAATTTGGCAGAAAATACGTCAGTGTTTACAGCAAAAACCTAACTTAAAACCTAGATGTATGTATTATTCAGTCAAAGTTTGCAGTATCCAATTAGCCATGCCACCAATTCCATAGCAAGTGGGGGACACATAACCAACCCCGCGTCTATTTTTCTAGTCATTTCCCCTTCGAAGTCCATGCATAATTTTGTTGCAACACATTTGTTAGCATTTTTTGTAGGGTCAATTTTTCGAAAAATCATTGCAATTATAATCATGAGATACAATATGATGCATGCACTGTAAGGCCCATTGTACCACTCACAATTCGGATCTTCCTCCATGAGACGCTTCCAGTCCAACGACTCCACGGTCTCCAATTTTGTAGCCACATTCCTATCAGGCTCGTTCGTCGGTTTCTCCACTGGACTCGCATTCACACCACCCTCCTCCTTCTCATCGCGCACCACCGAAGTCGGAAACTCATCGGAACTCCCACAACTCACGTTCCTCTGCCTCAATTTCCCAAAATTAAACCCCTCGATGCCACCGCGCACCGCCGTCGGTGCCTCACTCTCCGCCTCACGCGCATCCACAACCGCGCACACACTCGCCTCTCGCACCTCCTCGTAAACGACGCTCCCTCCGCCAGCGCTATACCTATTAGCGTCCAGCTCGAATCCGTTGCAGGCTCCTCCGTTTTCCAGAGGCTCTATATGCGGATCGACGGAATCCGCGCGATCAAGAAGCTTCTTCTTGCGCTTGGAGGCGCGATGCCTGCGTTTCCTGCGGCTGTGTTCGTTTGATTCCGATTCGCCATCGATGCTGAGAACCTCGAAGGAAATTTTTCTGCTGCCGTTTCGCAGCGCCATGGAAGAACGAAACGGAATTCGCAAATCGATGATTGCGAATGAGGAAAATGGTTATTGGTTGTCTACACGTCAGAAATTGGCTGGTGAAATTCCGGTGTTGGCCTAACGTGATTGATTCGTCTCTGTAAAAAGTGCAAACCACTGTCTTTGTTTGTTTCTTGTAGGAGTCCAGCTTTTGTTCGCGCTCTCATCTCACTGCACCACTGCTTCTTTTATTCACCACCCTATCACTGGCAGTTATTGTTTTCATTCACAAATGTATTCATCTTATTTTTACTTTTATTCCTTATTTAAAAAAATGCTTTAATTTATATATTTACGTCACATCAAATAAGAAATATTAATCTGTTACCCTTTTGTAACGGTTCTTTCTTTACATTCTTTTTATTACTTTATCCAAATGTTTTGATTATTTTATACTGCAATTACTCTTACATTAACTAAATTTTTAATTATATTAAGGTTCCCATTTATGTAGTATTGATTTTTTAATTCAATTAATAAATTATAGTCCTTACTCCAGAGATGATACTATATTAGTGTTCTTTCCTTAAAAATATGCAAACCGATTTAGCTAAGAAAAATGTATAAAATAAAAATAATATAAATCTGTAGTGTTGAAAAAAATTAAAATAGAAATTTAAATTTATAAAAAAACAGAAGATAAAAATTAATAATATATTAATGTTAGTTTTTCTTCCAAATGCGCAAGTGGTAATTATTAAATACCAAACACATATTTAAATAATTAATAATTTAAAAAAATAATTGAACTAAATTTATTGTACTATGTATCCAAATTTAATTTTTTTTGTTAGGAACTCCATTATTATATAACTTTGGTAAGCCTTTCCCTCAGAAGAAAACGAAAAGGTAAAATTGATTACACTGAAAACTGTAGGCCAAAATTATGTTTCACCCATATTTACTTTAAACAATCACACATAATTAAGGTGGTCCAAAGTGTTAATGATAAACACTTAGTTGGCAAATAAATTATAGAGGCTTTTTATTAATTTGTCAAGAAATATCTTCTTTCATTATTTTTTTTAATGCATATTTATACTATTTCCAAATATTTCTAATTTTTTAATCAGTGTTCTATAAGCTATGTATAATAAAATCTATTTTATCAAATTTTATCTTTTTTTTTTTAATTTCTGATGTGATTTTCTACTAATACCGATTAGAATTTTGACCATAATAATGTGCAATTTTCTTATCAACATAAATTAACAGTTATTTTTTAGTTACCATAACTTATTTTTCGATTGAAATGATTAAAAGTATTTCCGTTAACAGTTGTTCATTTTTTTCTTTTAAGACTACAGCTAAAATATTTTTTTTTAAGAAATATATGTCAAATTTCTTCGAAGTTGAAGTGTATACATTCTCTGTCATCTCAGCTAATTACAGCTGTCAAAATAGGTCACAATCAATCCGGTTCACCACGGGTTCGAACCGGATTAAGTTTGAAAAAATTATATCTTTTTTTATGTGGGTCAGATTTCAACCCGACTCATTTAAACCTGGCTCATGCGGGTTGAGTCTGTGGTGGATCGGGTCTCACCAATCTACCTACCTAATTTTATTTTATTAAAATTTAATTTTAATCTATAAAAAAATATTTTATTTTTTTTTTGCTTGAAAAAATTATTTGAATTTCTTATTTTCGAAATTAATTAAACACACATGTTGTTGGGAGTAAAATTTCAGAGTGGAATTTGTTTAGATTTGAATTATAGAAAGTTTGTAAATTTTTTTTATTAAAAAAAATTGTAATTAAGTGAGCCAGTGAGCCAACCCGTGATGAGTCAAGCCGGATTAATTTGACTCACTAAGTGACCAACCCGTTGTGGGTCGAACCGGATGACCCGTTTTGACAGCTTTACAGCTAATAATATTTTGGTGGATTTTCGTATTAAGTAATATTCTATTTGGCGATAACATGCATAATTTATTAAAATAAAAAAATTAAAATTTATTTGAATTCTCTTATCCAGATAAAATGTTTTAAAATTAAAAAAAAAACAATTATAATTTAACGTATTTAGGATTCCTAAAAATGATACAATTCTTAACAAAGACATTTAAATATACAAATCAACTAAAAAATATTTTATATTAAATAATGATCTCCAGTTTTAATCCTGAATTTAGAGTTATATCAAATATTTAATAGAGTTATTCACTGTCTTATTTTATTTAAACAGAATTGCCTGTAAAGTTGCTTTTATTTCTCTATAGAAAACTAAATATTCTCCACATTTAAGTATTTTTAATAACTATAGAAGTTAATGGGTTTTTAAAGCAATAAATGTATTAAATGAAACGCTCAAGAAGCTACAAGTTTTGAATTTATTTATTTGTACGTTAATTGTAGCATTTAATTTTCTTAAATTTACGGGTAAATGTCTAATTCAAACAGTTAATGGTATGCAACAATAAGTTACTCCCATTAACTGCATTTTAAAGTTTTATTTCTAAAATTTAATAATATAAATGCTATTTTAAAAAAATAATAAGTTGACTCTTGTTATTTTAACTGAAACAAAATAGTAAGTAATTTTAAAAACAAATTATTAAAAAGAAAGAATACCACTCAATTAAAAAAATGAAATGGCTAAAACCTCACAAAACTATACAAAGCATTTATATAGCATTTTAAATATATATATAACTGCAAATAGATTTATACAAAGCATTTTAAATAGAAAAATAAATAAGAATTATAAATAAATTTCATTTCTTTTACTTATATTTATATTCATATTTACTCGAATTGCATGCAAAACTTATTTTAGTAGAGTACATGAATATACATTAAAAACATTCAACAAATATCATACCCCTCAACTTTTCATTATCAAATATTAATCTATACTATTTAGACAAAAATGTGAAAGATTTATATAGGTAACACTCTTACAAATCAAACATTAATTTATGAAATTCTTATCATTTTCTATAATTATTTTCATAGAATATAATCTATTTAAATAAAATCCCAAATTATATATATATGAATAATTATTTTATAATTATAACAGACATTCAAATACAATCTAAAAAAAGAAAAATAAATAAATAAATAATAAAAAATTCGAAAAAGAAAAAACTAGCTCAAAATCGTTTAAGGAAAATTTCCAAACTTAAGTGAAAATATAGTTGAAATTGGGGTTAAAAAAAATCTTTGTTAAAGAAAAAAGATAACGAAAAAGAAAATTGATTTTGGGTTCGTGTAACACTCAATTTCGAGTATTTCAAATTTGATATTAAATAAAATAACTACAAATGATATGACCTATGTATTATAATATTCTTTACAAGTTACATAATAAAGTTTTCATAAATATAAATATAAGTGTATTTCAAATTTGAAGAAAATGTGTAATATATAAAAGAAATTATACATATGCAACCCACTTCTATCTATGTCACTTCTGGAATATTTTATTTTTGAGAATCCTTATATGTACTATCCTCTACACTCATGTATAATATATGATCATTATAGGTGGATAAATCATAACACATACAATAAAAAAAAAGGTAAGCTAGAGTTATTAAAATTATACTAACTGTTCTACATTATGGACCATAATAAAATATTATACATATATTTGTTTTCATACATCAAATTTATAGTACAAATCAAGAAAATACTACAGCTATAAGGTCTCTCGTGGTGTTTCCATATTCATCATACATTAGACACAACATCCTAAAGATTTTGTTTATTGATTAAAATCTGAGACCTTGCACCAATTATACTCACTCTTGCCTTTCAAAAGTCCTCGTCATCCCATGACCACATGCTCACCATCACATGGTCACATCCTCACCATCCCATGGTCACATCTCATACAAAAAGTATAACAAGGTAAATCACTCATGTGTAGAATTAGCCAGAAATGATTTTAATACTTAACTAGACAACATGTCAGGAAGATACTGGGACTGTTTAGGGATATCGAGGGTGGTGAAGAATACTACACAACCAAGAATATGTGATACTTAGTCAGTGTAATAGATGTTATTAGGATAGATTAGGGAAACCGTGAGTGACTTTAATACTCAACTAGATAATATATCAGGAAGATACCAGAATTGTCTAGGAATATCAAGAGTGGTGAATAATACTGCATAACTAGGAGTGCGTGAAACTTTGTTCTAGGTGGTGTATGTGAAAACCATGAGTGGTACAAATACTCAAGTGTAACCTTATTGAAAATATAATGAAACCTTCTAAAAGGTTTTTAAAGGAGAACTGGACATAGCTTAGTTGAATGAACCAATATAAATGTACATATTGTCTTAGCTTTACAAACATCCTACTTATAAATGCTACACTTGGTCACACAAGTCAACCTTTGTCAAATGCTCCTATTGCCAAACACCATGGTCTTCGAGAGCTATCAATTGCAAGCAATGGAGTAGATTTGCGAAGTGCCTGAAAAGCCTTGAGCTCTGAACGCTTTGCTTTTATACAGTATATTACAAATCAAACGTCTAACAACTTGCATAAATCGTTTAGCAACCACCAAAGTTGTTAAGCATCACACGCAAAAAGTTTTCAAAAAAACATTATTCAACCTCTCTTCTAGTATTTTTCCACATTATCAAGTACTAGTTCACAATGTAAATCCCAAAAATCACGACTTAAATACTAGATTTACAACTTAAAAACCCCAAATTAACCTATTCACACAGTTTTTCTAAATTCAACCAAATCAGCAAATGAAATTACACCGATTCAACAATCAATCTACATAGTACCAACCATCAATCAAGAGAGTAGAAATTAACATGCAAAAATTATTATACATTAGCTCCCTTTACCTTTGTAAAATTCTCCACTTTCTCACAAGTACTCCTTAGAGTTCTATCTATTACAAGATGACCTAACTATAATAATAAAGCTCCAAATTAGAATCTAAACACATATTCACGATCATAGAGCAACATAGATTCACTTTGAGCTTAGTTAAGCCATATGCATTTAGAAATTCCTTAAAAATTGAAAATTAATGTAACAATGCTTTAAATAAATAAATAAAAACTAATAATTAATCAAAATAATTTAAACAAAAATTGACTAATATTACTAGTGTTTCGGTTATGGGGCTGAGTCACCAAACTCCCTCACAATTTCGCCTTCTTGTCGTTTGGTCTCGCTCCAAGCTCCGTTGTCTTGCTCTTCCGTCCGAGAGGGAACCTGTCAAAGATCCTCCGATGCCAAAGTCAGTATACGAACCGTTCGGTAATTCAATAGAACAGTAATAAACGTGCAGTAAATGCAACCTATCTATCACTTACCTTTGACCTATATTTATAGTTTTCGTCATTGGCTTGGGATTAGTGAAAAGTTAATCACGGCCCAATTCTAGCCCAATGGATCTAATCACTATTTACCTTAATCATGATTTTAATGAATCAGTTCACCTACCGGTTGATCTTGTACAACAGTTCCGTTAAATCGATTCAGCGTTGCTCCCTTTGGACCGCTCGGTCCGTACGGTACATGGTTATTACTCACCCGAGTGAAAGGATGACTGATCGAGTAGAACAGTACGCAGTCAGTGTTTATGCAAGCTGTCTAGCAATGCTATGAGAGGACCAAACTCGAAGGAAAAAGGAATTTGAGTGTCGTGAGTGAGAGACAGATAGCACAATAAAAAAGATTGAAGAAACGTCAACGGTTAGGTTGATGTCGACACTGCTCTATGGACCGCCCGGTCCGTATGGTACAACTAGTTTAGATAAAAGGACTTATTCAAAGAAAAAAATTAAAATAAAATAAAAAGAAAAAATTAATTATTTTAAAAAGATATAGAATAATAATTAGGTAATAATATATTTTTAATTTAAAAAACCAAAATTTTATATTATAATTGTGTCGTTTACATTCATCCACGAATTAATTATTTCAAAACTTATCAATTACTAACAAACATGATTAACTTAAGAATTAGAAATTAACATATTAAGTTCATTAAGCTATAATCTTAGAATGAATGATTACATTTAAAATGTCCATTTTAAAGTTTAAAATATTTGTCACCATTTTATTTTAAAAGATATCTCAAATTGTTTAAAACTATCTTCATATTTAATGTGTAATTACTGGATCAAAAGAACAAATTTACTTTCATGTGAAAAGGGAATCATTTTAAAATTGTGCGTGGAAGTAAATGAGCATGTTACTGAAAGTACAGGATAAAGTTTTGATTTTACAAACGTGTTTATTTATTATAGCATACTGGAAGTTCTCTGTATCTATTGGCGTTGGCATTGGTGTCTCGCGTTTTGCAGCTTCTCCGTTTTCAACAAACACTTAACCTGTACGTCTCTCTTATCCCTCTCTTACCTTTTTTCACTCACCCAAACCAATTTCTTCATTCTTTCTTTGCAAAAATCACTTATCTCTGTCCGCATAGCAAGGTCACTCACAGGGTCTCATTTTCTTAATGCAATTTGGGCATTTTGGGAATCTCAATCTCTATTGCTATCCTTCATAAGCCTCAAATTTCACAATCACATTTGTTCACGAGTCTAGATTGTCACGTAAATACTAAAATTTAATCCAAACCACAAAAAGGTTTCTAACATTATGGTTAAATCAAAATCCTTGAGGCAATATACTGAATATAGCCATTTCTAGCACCTGGGTTTCCTGTTCTAGCTGAATTGTGCTTAACCGTGAATTTGACTGGTGATGGTAGATTCTACTAGGTGTTTTTTTCTTGAGACATTGCAAACAATTCTGTTCTGCTTGAACCTTAATCTGATACCATATACACAATTAGGGAAGAACTGGAAGCAAAATCCATGACTTGATGACATTGATGCAGCTAGCAGATAATAGGAACTCAAATACAATGATTCACATTCAAATTCAAATTTTTGCTTCTCATACCGCCCTTTCTCGTGAATTATTTGGTGATGAACCCTAATTCGTTGAACTGAAAAGAATACCTGTTTCTTTCATCGTATTTTTTAGCCACTAACTTTTTTCATCTTCTGAAACTCTCTTTCCTAGTCATCCTCCGGAGTTAGGACCTCAACTTTGTATCCACTCAAATGGGAAAGAAAAAGAGAGCTTGTTCATCTCATATACCTGTAGCTTTGGCTTTCAATCATTAGAATCATTGGCCCTGTGTAACGGGTACGAGGGTGAAACTACTCTTGTTTTGATAAGAAAATGTCAGGATTCAGATAATTTAAAACCGGCCAAGTTAGCAGCCCAGCAATACGGTTGTTTTTTGGCTTGTGTTGTGTATTTTCTCTCTTCTAGTTCTTTGAATAATTTCTGGGGCTGATAATGAGATAATACGTTCCTTTTTGTTTGACTTTAGATCAGATTGCTCTTGGAGTGTAATACTTTGATGACTATAAATGTTAAATGTATGACAGGATCAGGTAGAGAGACATGGTACTTTCTTCTAGTGGACTTACTACTACACAGCCACTTTTTTCTTTTGGATTGATTACGGATGTCCAATATGCTGATATTCCTGATGGTCGCTCATTCCTTGGTGTTCCACGGTATTATAGGCACAGCATTCTTGTGTTGCAGAGAGCAGTTAAAGAATGGAACACTCACCAAAAGCATAAGTTTGTGATCAATTTTGGAGATATTGTTGATGGGTTTTGTCCCAAAGATCAATCTCTTGGTGCTGTACAGAAAGTTGTGGACGAATTTGAGAAGTTCAAGGGGGGACCTGTGTATCATATGATTGGAAATCACTGCCTATACAATCTCCCTCGCAGCCAGTTGCTTCCGTTATTGAAGATCCAAAGTCTTGATGGCCGTGCATACTATGATTTTTCACCGGTGCCTGAATATAGATTTGTAGTTCTGGATGCCTATGACATCAGTGCCATTGGTTGGCCACAAGATCATCCCAAAACATTGGAGGCCATGAAAATCCTAAGGGAGAAAAACCCAAATGAAAATAAAAATAGTCCAACGGGTATGGAGGGGCTTGAAAGAAGATTTCTCATGTTCAATGGAGGCATTGGAAGGGAACAGATGGAATGGTTGGATGGTGTTCTCCTGGAAGCAACAAAAAAGAAGCAGAAGGTTGTTGTTTGTTGCCATCTGCCTTTAGATGCCGGTGCAGCAAGTGAGAAGGGACTGTTGTGGAATTATGATGAAGCAATGAATTTGATACATAGATACAACTGTGTTAAGGTATGTCTTGCTGGACATTATCNGTTATATCAAATATTTAATAGAGTTATTCACTGTCTTATTTTATTTAAACAGAATTGCCTGTAAAGTTGCTTTTATTTCTCTATAGAAAACTAAATATTCTCCACATTTAAGTATTTTTAATAACTATAGAAGTTAATGGGTTTTTAAAGCAATAAATGTATTAAATGAAACGCTCAAGAAGCTACAAGTTTTGAATTTATTTATTTGTACGTTAATTGTAGCATTTAATTTTCTTAAATTTACGGGTAAATGTCTAATTCAAACAGTTAATGGTATGCAACAATAAGTTACTCCCATTAACTGCATTTTAAAGTTTTATTTCTAAAATTTAATAATATAAATGCTATTTTAAAAAAATAATAAGTTGACTCTTGTTATTTTAACTGAAACAAAATAGTAAGTAATTTTAAAAACAAATTATTAAAAAGAAAGAATACCACTCAATTAAAAAAATGAAATGGCTAAAACCTCACAAAACTATACAAAGCATTTATATAGCATTTTAAATATATATATAACTGCAAATAGATTTATACAAAGCATTTTAAATAGAAAAATAAATAAGAATTATAAATAAATTTCATTTCTTTTACTTATATTTATATTCATATTTACTCGAATTGCATGCAAAACTTATTTTAGTAGAGTACATGAATATACATTAAAAACATTCAACAAATATCATACCCCTCAACTTTTCATTATCAAATATTAATCTATACTATTTAGACAAAAATGTGAAAGATTTATATAGGTAACACTCTTACAAATCAAACATTAATTTATGAAATTCTTATCATTTTCTATAATTATTTTCATAGAATATAATCTATTTAAATAAAATCCCAAATTATATATATATGAATAATTATTTTATAATTATAACAGACATTCAAATACAATCTAAAAAAAGAAAAATAAATAAATAAATAATAAAAAATTCGAAAAAGAAAAAACTAGCTCAAAATCGTTTAAGGAAAATTTCCAAACTTAAGTGAAAATATAGTTGAAATTGGGGTTAAAAAAAATCTTTGTTAAAGAAAAAAGATAACGAAAAAGAAAATTGATTTTGGGTTCGTGTAACACTCAATTTCGAGTATTTCAAATTTGATATTAAATAAAATAACTACAAATGATATGACCTATGTATTATAATATTCTTTACAAGTTACATAATAAAGTTTTCATAAATATAAATATAAGTGTATTTCAAATTTGAAGAAAATGTGTAATATATAAAAGAAATTATACATATGCAACCCACTTCTATCTATGTCACTTCTGGAATATTTTATTGTTGAGAATCCTTATATGTACTATCCTCTACACTCATGTATAATATATGATCATTATAGGTGGATAAATCATAACACATACAATAAAAAAAAAGGTAAGCTAGAGTTATTAAAATTATACTAACTGTTCTACATTATGGACCATAATAAAATATTATACATATATTTGTTTTCATACATCAAATTTATAGTACAAATCAAGAAAATACTACAGCTATAAGGTCTCTCGTGGTGTTTCCATATTCATCATACATTAGACACAACATCCTAAAGATTTTGTTTATTGATTAAAATCTGAGACCTTGCACCAATTATACTCACTCTTGCCTTTCAAAAGTCCTCGTCATCCCATGACCACATGCTCACCATCACATGGTCACATCCTCACCATCCCATGGTCACATCTCATACAAAAAGTATAACAAGGTAAATCACTCATGTGTAGAATTAGCCAGAAATGATTTTAATACTTAACTAGACAACATGTCAGGAAGATACTGGGACTGTTTAGGGATATCGAGGGTGGTGAAGAATACTACACAACCAAGAATATGTGATACTTAGTCAGTGTAATAGATGTTATTAGGATAGATTAGGGAAACCGTGAGTGACTTTAATACTCAACTAGATAATATATCAGGAAGATACCAGAATTGTCTAGGAATATCAAGAGTGGTGAATAATACTGCATAACTAGGAGTGCGTGAAACTTTGTTCTAGGTGGTGTATGTGAAAACCATGAGTGGTACAAATACTCAAGTGTAACCTTATTGAAAATATAATGAAACCTTCTAAAAGGTTTTTAAAGGAGAACTGGACATAGCTTAGTTGAATGAACCAATATAAATGTACATATTGTCTTAGCTTTACAAACATCCTACTTATAAATGCTACACTTGGTCACACAAGTCAACCTTTGTCAAATGCTCCTATTGCCAAACACCATGGTCTTCGAGAGCTATCAATTGCAAGCAATGGAGTAGATTTGCGAAGTGCCTGAAAAGCCTTGAGCTCTGAACGCTTTGCTTTTATACAGTATATTACAAATCAAACGTCTAACAACTTGCATAAATCGTTTAGCAACCACCAAAGTTGTTAAGCATCACACGCAAAAAGTTTTCAAAAAAACATTATTCAACCTCTCTTCTAGTATTTTTCCACATTATCAAGTACTAGTTCACAATGTAAATCCCAAAAATCACGACTTAAATACTAGATTTACAACTTAAAAACCCCAAATTAACCTATTCACACAGTTTTTCTAAATTCAACCAAATCAGCAAATGAAATTACACCGATTCAACAATCAATCTACATAGTACCAACCATCAATCAAGAGAGTAGAAATTAACATGCAAAAATTATTATACATTAGCTCCCTTTACCTTTGTAAAATTCTCCACTTTCTCACAAGTACTCCTTAGAGTTCTATCTATTACAAGATGACCTAACTATAATAATAAAGCTCCAAATTAGAATCTAAACACATATTCACGATCATAGAGCAACATAGATTCACTTTGAGCTTAGTTAAGCCATATGCATTTAGAAATTCCTTAAAAATTGAAAATTAATGTAACAATGCTTTAAATAAATAAATAAAAACTAATAATTAATCAAAATAATTTAAACAAAAATTGACTAATATTACTAGTGTTTCGGTTATGGGGCTGAGTCACCAAACTCCCTCACAATTTCGCCTTCTTGTCGTTTGGTCTCGCTCCAAGCTCCGTTGTCTTGCTCTTCCGTCCGAGAGGGAACCTGTCAAAGATCCTCCGATGCCAAAGTCAGTATACGAACCGTTCGGTAATTCAATAGAACAGTAATAAACGTGCAGTAAATGCAACCTATCTATCACTTACCTTTGACCTATATTTATAGTTTTCGTCATAGGCTTGGGATTAGTGAAAAGTTAATCACGGCCCAATTCTAGCCCAATGGATCTAATCACTATTTACCTTAATCATGATTTTAATGAATCAGTTCACCTACCGGTTGATCTTGTACAACAGTTCCGTTAAATCGATTCAGCGTTGCTCCCTTTGGACCGCTCGGTCCGTACGGTACATGGTTATTACTCACCCGAGTGAAAGGATGACTGATCGAGTAGAACAGTACGCAGTCAGTGTTTATGCAAGCTGTCTAGCAATGCTATGAGAGGACCAAACTCGAAGGAAAAAGGAATTTGAGTGTCGTGAGTGAGAGACAGATAGCACAATAAAAAAGATTGAAGAAACGTCAACGGTTAGGTTGATGTCGACACTGCTCTATGGACCGCCCGGTCCGTATGGTACAACTAGTTTAGATAAAAGGACTTATTCAAAGAAAAAAATTAAAATAAAATAAAAAGAAAAAATTAATTATTTTAAAAAGATATAGAATAATAATTAGGTAATAATATATTTTTAATTTAAAAAACCAAAATTTTATATTATAATTGTGTCGTTTACATTCATCCACGAATTAATTATTTCAAAACTTATCAATTACTAACAAACATGATTAACTTAAGAATTAGAAATTAACATATTAAGTTCATTAAGCTATAATCTTAGAATGAATGATTACATTTAAAATGTCCATTTTAAAGTTTAAAATATTTGTCACCATTTTATTTTAAAAGATATCTCAAATTGTTTAAAACTATCTTCATATTTAATGTGTAATTACTGGATCAAAAGAACAAATTTACTTTCATGTGAAAAGGGAATCATTTTAAAATTGTGCGTGGAAGTAAATGAGCATGTTACTGAAAGTACAGGATAAAGTTTTGATTTTACAAACGTGTTTATTTATTATAGCATACTGGAAGTTCTCTGTATCTATTGGCGTTGGCATTGGTGTCTCGCGTTTTGCAGCTTCTCCGTTTTCAACAAACACTTAACCTGTACGTCTCTCTGATCCCTCTCTTACCTTTTTTCACTCACCCAAACCAATTTCTTCATTCTTTCTTTGCAAAAATCACTTATCTCTGTCCGCATAGCAAGGTCACTCACAGGGTCTCATTTTCTTAATGCAATTTGGGCATTTTGGGAATCTCAATCTCTATTGCTATCCTTCATAAGCCTCAAATTTCACAATCACATTTGTTCACGAGTCTAGATTGTCACGTAAATACTAAAATTTAATCCAAACCACAAAAAGGTTTCTAACATTATGGTTAAATCAAAATCCTTGAGGCAATATACTGAATATAGCCATTTCTAGCACCTGGGTTTCCTGTTCTAGCTGAATTGTGCTTAACCGTGAATTTGACTGGTGATGGTAGATTCTACTAGGTGTTTTTTTCTTGAGACATTGCAAACAATTCTGTTCTGCTTGAACCTTAATCTGATACCATATACACAATTAGGGAAGAACTGGAAGCAAAATCCATGACTTGATGACATTGATGCAGCTAGCAGATAATAGGAACTCAAATACAACGACTCACATTCAAATTCAAATTTTTGCTTCTCATACCGCCCTTTCTCGTGAATTATTTGGTGATGAACCCTAATTCGTTGAACTGAAAAGAATACCTGTTTCTTTCATCGTATTTTTTAGCCACTAACTTTTTTCATCTTCTGAAACTCTCTTTCCTAGTCATCCTCCGGAGTTAGGACCTCAACTTTGTATCCACTCAAATGGGAAAGAAAAAGAGAGCTTGTTCATCTCATATACCTGTAGCTTTGGCTTTCAATCATTAGAATCATTGGCCCTGTGTAACGGGTACGAGGGTGAAACTACTCTTGTTTTGATAAGAAAATGTCAGGATTCAGATAATTTAAAACCGGCCAAGTTAGCAGCCCAGCAATACGGTTGTTTTTTGGCTTGTGTTGTGTATTTTCTCTCTTCTAGTTCTTTGAATAATTTCTGGGGCTGATAATGAGATAATACGTTCCTTTTTGTTTGACTTTAGATCAGATTGCTCTTGGAGTGTAATACTTTGATGACTATAAATGTTAAATGTATGACAGGATCAGGTAGAGAGACATGGTACTTTCTTCTAGTGGACTTACTACTACACAGCCACTTTTTTCTTTTGGATTGATTACGGATGTCCAATATGCTGATATTCCTGATGGTCGCTCATTCCTTGGTGTTC
The DNA here is from genome assembly GCF_018835915.1 of Vigna umbellata. The sequence goes on from NW_025909556.1 coordinate 50,223, forward strand.
CACGGTATTATAGGCACAGCATTCTTGTGTTGCAGAGAGCAGTTAAAGAATGGAACACTCACCAAAAGCATAAGTTTGTGATCAATTTTGGAGATATTGTTGATGGGTTTTGTCCCAAAGATCAATCTCTTGGTGCTGTACAGAAAGTTGTGGACGAATTTGAGAAGTTCAAGGGGGGACCTGTGTATCATATGATTGGAAATCACTGCCTATACAATCTCCCTCGCAGCCAGTTGCTTCCGTTATTGAAGATCCAAAGTCTTGATGGCCGTGCATACTATGATTTTTCACCGGTGCCTGAATATAGATTTGTAGTTCTGGATGCCTATGACATCAGTGCCATTGGTTGGCCACAAGATCATCCCAAAACATTGGAGGCCATGAAAATCCTAAGGGAGAAAAACCCAAATGAAAATAAAAATAGTCCAACGGGTATGGAGGGGCTTGAAAGAAGATTTCTCATGTTCAATGGAGGCATTGGAAGGGAACAGATGGAATGGTTGGATGGTGTTCTCCTGGAAGCAACAAAAAAGAAGCAGAAGGTTGTTGTTTGTTGCCATCTGCCTTTAGATGCCGGTGCAGCAAGTGAGAAGGGACTGTTGTGGAATTATGATGAAGCAATGAATTTGATACATAGATACAACTGTGTTAAGGTATGTCTTGCTGGACATTATCATAAAGGAGGATACTCTATTGATTCTCATGGGATACACCATAGAATTATTGAAGCCGCTTTGGAATGTCCTCTTGGTACAAATGCATTTGGACACATTGATGCCTATGATGACAGATTATCTCTTGTGGGAACTGACAGAATGAAAAGTACAGACATGCATTTTTATCCTACAAGTTAGTTTGTATGACTTGATGTTTTGATGCTTTGGAAGAAGAATGATTCTAAATCATCCTTGTTTTCTATGGTAAGTATTGAAAGTATTTTTGTATTTCTTTATAAAGAACTAGGAAAATGCTAAAGAAGATATATTGGAAGATTACCTTTTATCTTTTATCAATCATTGATAGAGTACCTATGATCTTGTTTTAGTCTACCAAAAGAAGTTTCAATTTGAAGTAAGTTAGTTGAGCTCATTGTTCCTTTCTTTTGAGATTGAGATTATGAATGTGAACATGCTTTACATGAACATGCTTTACATTCGGACTGTGATTGTGATTCTTATTAGTTTTTTAAAACTGCTGTACCTTTACTTCATTTCCCATTTCTCTTATCTTCAACTTCTTTTTCCATTTCTATATTATTTTCAACTACATTTTTTCTCTCACAAAACAATTTTCCATACTATTTTCACTTAGAAATAATAGAAATAGTAAGTATTGAATTTTTAAAACAATCAAAATTTTGGAACTAAAAGAAAATCTTAAACGTGATTAAGGTAGTAAGGAGTTTTATGATTTTAGGAGTAGTCACGATTAAGGTCAATTCAAATATATAAATAATATAAATCTCATATTATTAGTTAGTTTTGTAAAGTTGAGTTAAACTTAAAATCTATTTTTTAAAATGATATTAGAGTTATAAGTTAAAGTTTTTCTTTATGAATATCTATTATCGAAATATCTATTAATATCAATTCAAAATATATAACTGAGTGTAAACTTAATATTAGAAGTTTAATTTTATAGAATTGAATTAAGCTTAAAATTCACTTTTTAATATTTTAAATTTAATTATTTAAAAAATATATTTTAATTGATGTTAAAATAATTTTTAAACCATATTCAATACATATTATTTATTACTGCTTTTATTTTAAAAAGACTTATTGTATTTGATTTTGACTTCTCTCCCTTATCACCACTTACATTTATCACTGTTTTTTTACATTTCACAATAACCCATCTATCTATGAGAATTTTAATGCCACAAGGAACATTTATCTGGATAAGAAAATTTATAATTTTTAGGCTTAAATGCTTATTTCGTCCCCATGTTAAGAGGTGAATTTCTGTTTAGTACCCGGTTTTAAAAATGAAGACATTGGGTCCCGATATTATGAAAAATATATGAAGAAGGTCCACAAAGAAAGAACAAGTTCAACAAATCATCAAAGAAAAAGCTGAACAAGAGATAGAAAAAGTTAGATAGCAGAAGAAAGAAGAGAAAAAGTACGGCCACATCAGCATGAGCTTAACGTCGTTGCTATCAATTTAACGGATATGACCTTATTCATACACTTTTCATAACATAGGGACTTAATGTCTTCATTTTTAAAACTGGGTACTAAACAGAAATTCACCTCTTAACGAAGTAAGCATTTAAGCCTAATTTTTAAGATATTTAAATATATTAAAAATTTTAAATGTTTTGTTTGGATAAGATAACTTCATGAATTTTAATGTTCGTGTTCGGATAAAATATTTTAATTATTATCAAATTCAAAAACTTATATTGAGATGAATGAAAAATATTAAGTATGTTTTTAGTCTTTAAACTTTGATGAAAAATTGGAATTCGAAATGGATATAATCCTTTTAACCTAACATTAAATTTTTTTTAATGTGTCAAATGAGTTTCATGCTAGTATTTGAGTTTATAACCTTTTGATATGTTCTCGCTTCAATATTAGTTGAGAAACATGTTTGACATGCAAAAAAAAATATCATAATTGAATGTATTAAAGTTTCATATAGGGACAAATTCCAATTTCACGTTAAAATTCAAAAATTAAAAACATATTTAACCCTTAAAAATTATCAATATCGATCATTTTTTGTAGTCATCTTGATTGATGTTATTTGTGTTTTATTTTATATTTGCAAAACCTATTCTTAATTCAAGTTAAACAAGATTATTTTCAAGTTACGAAATCTTATATCAGGCCAAACCCAAGTAAGATAGCATTAGATTAGGCCATCCAAGGTCAAGTCGAGTCTTCCCAAGTTAAAGTCAAGCCAAATAGACTACATCTAAGATTGAGTCGAGTTAGTCTTGGCTCAAGTCTCGATCAAGTTGAGTTGGTTGGACTCAAGTCATGTAGAGCTGATTCAATGCTAGGTGAAGCCAATCTTTGTTGGACTCGTGTTGAATTGAGTCGACTCAAACTCAGATTGAGTCGAGTTAGTCCCGAGCCTAGGTCAAGTCAAGTCAGTTTGGGCATGAATTGAGCTAAGTTAGGTCAAGCTCACATTCAGTCGAGTTACAGATGATCCATGTTCATTGGAGTTTGGGCTAACCCACATTCAAATGAGTTGGGTTAGGATTAGGTCAACCCTAGTTTGATCAAGACCAGGTCCAACCTAGCCCAATCAAGGTTAGGTCAGTTTGGATTGAGTTGGCCTAGACTTGGTTGATGGACAAATTTATGAACACCAAAATATGATGTCACAAACTTGTTTTTCAATCGGCAAGTATGACCGAATCGTTCAAGTAATAAACTTGGTGAGACCAAGTATCGTTCTTCCCAAAGGACTCACGGCCTAGCTTAGTTGTGTGGTTTCTTGATTAGCTAAGACTTAAAGACAAAATATTTGGATTTTATATGCAAAAGACGAAAATTAAATATGTATGCATGAAGTTTTGATCAATGGCAAAAATCAAAAGATAAACACTTTCAATGAAATTTATGTATGAATATGTTGTTGGGGGTCAATTTCATCTTATCCACTCTCATATATTTTAGGAATTCAACATTCAAATCATCATTGTTAATGCCACTCTCTAAAGTACCTTTCAAGAAGGCTTCTCCCTAATCACGAGTTCATACAA
>NW_025909558.1:9150-25575 GCF_018835915.1 Vigna umbellata
TTATTATTATCATCATTGTGGTTGCACCTGAATTTATAATCCAATTAGGTTGTTGAGTAAGTTCCCATCATCATGTTGTCTGTAGTTCACCTAAAATTTGATCTAAAACTTGACCAGTAAATTTATTCATTTTTTCAGGCGAAAATAGACCAGTTCTGGATTGGCCTACCAGAATCAAGGTTGCTGCTGGTGCAGCTCGAGGAATAGCTTACCTGCATGAAGACTGTAAGTTTCTTCTTTTTTTCAGTATTCCCATGTATACAGTTATCATCCGTTGAAGACAAGGTGTTTCCATGGTACTACATGCTCCTTAGATGCTTGGAGTATTTATTTTAAAATAAGGACATTGAGTTCTTTAGAAATTTTGCAACCACTTAAGATGCTAGCATCAGACATGGTTGCATTATTGTTGATTGCACATTCATAATTACTTATGTGCTTTCCCCTTTATCTTTCTGATTTTCGTAGCATAATAAATTGTTTAACCTCCTTAATTCAATTTAATTAATTTATCAGGTCATCCACGCATTATTCATCGAGATATTAAGTCATCAAACATCCTTCTTGATCTCAACTATGAAGCTCGAGTAAGCTTTTTTAACCTGTACATCTGATGGGAGAGTACATTTTGAAATTTTTTGATGAACTCATTTAAGTAAATTGATTCACACTTAAATGTCAGCTTGTGCTGCATCAGCATCTCAGACTATTTTCTTTATTGTGACATTTTGATCATCAGGTTTCGGACTTTGGGCTTGCAAAACTGGCATTAGATTCAAATACACATGTGACAACACGAGTAATGGGAACCTTTGGGTAGGTTATATTGTTGCTCAAGTCACATAATTTAGTGTTTATTATTGGAATCCTTTCTTATTATTAGCCATTACATTTTACTATGTAGTTTGACTATCTGCATTTCTTATCTGACGAAATTTAAATTCCAATGGAAACGTTTTCATAGTATTTTTTTTTCTCTCTCGGACTGTATTTTGTGTGGATATTATTTATTGATCTTTGATCTATTATACCTTTGTTTTAAGGCTGTTTATGGCATATAAATCTTTTAGAGTGTTTTGGATATTGGTGAAGTATGAAGTGTTCCTATTGTGAGTTTACATACCTGAGAGGAATAATGGTCTGAATTGACAGGTACATGGCACCAGAATATGCAACAAGTGGGAAACTAACGGAAAAGTCTGATGTATATTCCTACGGTGTTGTGCTTTTGGAGTTAATTACGGGTAGGAAGCCTGTAGATGCATCTCAACCAATCGGTGATGAGAGTCTGGTTGAATGGGTGAGTTACATTATTCTTTTGATTATTATTATGCATAGCTTTTTTAAAATTTCTGGTTCCATCGTTTGAAATTTCTGAAAACCAGAAGTAAAACGAAACCATAGTAAAAATTTTACAATTATCAATGAAAACATAAACCTGAAAATGTGAACAGAGCAAACCAAGCAAGCTCAATTTTTCCTTGTTTTCTTTGTGCAGTGATGAATTATTAGAGGAACTTGTGATTACCTTATTTTAAATCACATGCATTTTGTAAAGATTATAAAAGAAAACAGGACAAGGGAATGGATTACCTATAAACTGTTCATTTTAATAATTAAGAAACTTGTTTCTAGGCTCGGCCTTTGTTGAGTGAAGCACTTGAGAAGGAGGACTTTGAAATCTTGGTGGATCCAAGACTGGGAAAGAACTACGACAGAAATGAAATGTTCAGGATGATCGAGGGTGCTGCAGCCTGCGTACGCCACTCGTCGGTGAAGAGGCCACGGATGAGTCAGGTAAGTTTATCGTGTGTATAGAGCATGCAATGCAGGTGAGCATGAAGATGTATATTTGTTGTGATTTTGAAGATGCTAAATGTGCATTGGTGGTTGGCAGGTGGTGAGAGCTTTAGATTCCTTAGACGAGTTTACGGATCTGAATAATGGAATGAAACCGGGGCAGAGTTCGGTGTTTGATTCTGCACAGCAATCTGCACAGATCAGAATGTTTAGAAGGATGGCTTTTGGGAGCCAAGATAGTTCAAGTTTCTTCAATGAGTCTCAGAGTAGCTGGAGGAGTAGAGATCAGCACTCAGCAACCATGATTTCCCAAAACAAAACTGGGTCTTGGAATGTTTGAGTCTCATAACTCATTCACTCTTAAGGGATTGCACAAATTTTGATTCATGCACACGACACAACACAGTTTGCTGGTGGGACATGTCCAATGGTGTAAATCTTGTTTTTACTATTTTTGTTCTCATTTTCCTAATATCATGTTGCCTTCTAAGGCCCTTTCCATTCTTTGTAAATTAGGTTATTTGTTGCGTAAAGCAATGTATTTATTTATGTAAAATACTATGTATGAGTTCTAACACTTCCGAATCTAACACAAAATCACAATGTACGCAGCTCTTTTTTAGAAATGAGCATTCGAATATGTGACTACTCAATAAATTTGAGCATGAACATCTGGATACGTGACTACTCGGTAAATTCAAACATGAGTGTCTAAATATGTGACTACTCAATAAATTCGAGCATAAAAGTCTGAATATGTGATGACTCGCTAAATTCGAGCATGAGCATCCAAATATGTGACTACTTGGTAAATAAAAACATGAGCGTCTAGATATATGACTAGTTGGTATAACCGAGCATCCAAATATGTGACTAATTAGTAAATTCAAACATGAATGTCTAAAAATGTTATTAACACAAGAATAATTTAAGCGTCCAAAAACATGACTACCTTGGTAAATATGAAAATTCAAAATAAAATATAAGGTATGGCAAACCGTGTGCCAAAGGATGGGCCGATCTAATGTCCAGAAAATATTATAAATGCGGATAATTCAGCATGAGCTAAAAATAACATCCAAACTCGTTCGTTTAATAATTTGATTCATATGTAATAGTTATTAACTTTTGAGTTTAGGGAACTTACAAACCTACCCGACCTATATTTAGAATATTAATATTATTTGCTATATGTAACATCAGTTGTAGTGCATCTTTAAAGTGGCATTCCATGTCCTCGATATTTGTTTGTCACCGAGATCTTCAAGCTTGTATGATCTTTTCTAAAGTGCATCATTTGTGAAGTAAGGGTCATCAAGTTAGGTGACAACTTTCCTTCAAGTTTGTCTCCTTGTTTCTTTGAGATTTCGCCAAGTCGTCTTTGTGAAAAGCTTACTCCTTTACTTGCTTTTTTTATCACCATACAACTTGTTTCATTATTTCTTCTCGTATTTGCAGATCAAGTTAACAATTCTCCTCGTTGTGCTCCTCGTTAGAGTGTTGCCTTCTCTATGACATCTTATCGAGCTTTAGTAGTGGGTGATTCCCTTTTCGGTGAGGAGGTGTGAGGATGCAATAATGTAACAATCTTTGGGCTTTTGACGATGGATGACATAAGTTGTTATTGGGACCACCAAAATTGCTAATTGCGTGGTGCATAAAAGTTTTCTAGAAATAAATATTGTGGAAAGTAGACTAAGTATTCTCTCAAGAAAGAGAGGTGAGTCACAAAAGTTTCCTAACTAGAGTTTTGCTTAGACAATTTTTACAACTTTTCCAATAGAAATCTTCAAAAACATTTGACATTCTTAACCATGACATATATCACTTGTACTTTATCCTTTTTCACATGAGTTTCTTCACGTACCTTGTATATAAGGTTGATCATTTATTGGTCTATCAATGTTCTCATGGATTAAGTATTTGTGGTCGTCGTAGTTGAGACCAATTTGTTAGTTGTCATCATTGTAAACTTCATCAAAGTTTTGTCTTTTGCATAAGGATTCTCCGAACTAAATAGGGATCATGAAGTTTGCTCCTTATGTTAATTAGAAAGGTGTTTCTTTAATCGATGATTGGAGATTGCAATTGGAATCTCATTAATCTAGGGGCCTTTGACTTGGCCAAGTGTTTTCTTCAACTTGTCTTATATAACTTTGTTCACTAATTTAATTTAACTCTTAATCTATGGATATTTTATCAAAGTCTAGAAATTATTTGAAAGCTTTGTGTCAAAGATAACTAGAGAGTGAGATAAACTATGTTTACATATAAGATTCTTTGAGAAAATTTTCACACTTATTGTGCAATTATAGTTTATAAAGATTTTGCCTAAAAATTTCACGTTAACTTTAGTGAATGGTCATGATCGAATTATATTTATTCTAGTGAAAAAGCAAATAATAAATATTTTATATAATTCTTCTATAGAATAACACAACACTTCTAAAAATTAATATATCATATAGATCTTAAATTTAGATAAATTATTTATTAAGTCTTTTTAAAGACACTGCAAATAATAATAATATCATAAATATAGGAAGAGTAAGTACTTCTATAAAAGAAGACTTATGAGCCATGCTACTGGGTCAACGAATTATTGTTTTGTCATCACGCGGCTACTTCATGACTTACAAGCGCGTATAAGGAAATTTCGACGAAACTGTCTCTTCCCGAACGGCGTCCAACCCTTGAACAGCCTATAGAATAATACCACAGACTCAATTCTATATACCCAACGTCAGACAGATGCATCTTTCATTTTTGCTCTCTGTTTTTCAAATCACTCCTAAATTTTGAAACAGAATCAGTAATCAGCCAGCTGGAAGAAGGGCTTTATTCGGTAATTCCTTTTTCTCTATCTGATTTTTCAATGAAAATTATTGCTTCACGGTCCTTTATTGAACTAGTTTTGTTTTTCCTTATTTATCTAATTTAGCATTTCATGATAATTGGATTCTCACTTAGTTGTAAATCAAAGTTAACGGGTGCTTAAATGATTACTTAAACCCTTCTAACCAGCTTGAATGAAATTTAAACTAATTTAACTCCTTAGAAAGAGATATCTCTTCTACCTTACAGTAGAAAGCCAAAAGTTGTTTTAATGTTTTGAGACTAGTACTAAGGCTTCAACGTCTTACAAAGTTAAAAAACCAAAATATTAACTTAATAAATGATTGATGTCATTTTTGTAAATAAAAGTTTAATTAAGATATTGGAATTTAGATTTTTTACAACGTGGTTATTAGACCTAAGAAATTTATCATATTAGATAAATTTAACGAAAATCTTTAGCGTAAAAGTGAAAATATATTCATGTATGACATCAAATGTTCTAGTTTCATACGTCAAAAGGCTATAAAACATCGTAATATCACTTTTCAAACTTTTTATATTAGTGAATTCATTCAAAATTTCGGTGAGAGATTGAAAATTAATTAACTTTATATTTGCGCGAGACCGTCTTCATTGCTCAAATCTTTCTCTTTTTCGGATGAAGATTTCGATGATCAGTCATCTTTCTTTCATTTTATATTAATGCATGTTGATTAACTACTTTAGGTATGATTTTCGTTCATTTTAATCGATTGATTTTGTGTATAAGTACTCTTTGGAGCATAGGTGCATTCTCCTTTCTCACTCACTACCAACAATACTTTATTCGACGAACCCACCTTCAAGAAGATTAATTTTCGTTTTCGTTTTCATTTTCAAGAAGGTTGAACTTGTTGGTATCGATATTGTTGAACTTGCTTCTTGTATTGTTGAACTTATTTATTGTTCATACTATACATTGTACATCCAAGCTTAGGATAAAACTAAGAGTGTATTCAAAACAACTCTAAATGACTTGAAAATTTGTTCAAAACACCAAAATATCATGAGAAGCCCCACAAAAGAATTTAAGTTCAAAATTCAAAGTCTAAGTATGTGAAATATTTTTGCAAAGTTTGGAAAAAACAAAAAAAAATTGACAAAAAATAAAAAAGGACATTTTTTTAAAATCTAGAAAGACAGCCGGAACAAATGTTATGGTCATTTAAAAATTTATCGGAATTGATTTTTCAAATAATTTTTATACTTCACATAGACCTAAAGTAATTATTGGTGTTTTCTTTGAAATACAGGTTCTAAATAGTAGTAAAAAAAATCTAACAAAAATAAGAACTATAGTTATCAAAACCAAAAATCACATGTTAATACTATTATGTACTATAACATCACTAACTTGTGATAGTCTTTTTGAGTTCATAGTTTATATAGTATAAAATATAAAAAATTGGACTACATTTATTGATTTTTTTTACTTTTTAGACATGCATATAGAGTTGTAAAAATGAATCACTGTTAATTAAAGAAAAGCAAAATAATTGATCCAATATGACATTTTTTTTACGATAAAAGCCGAGAAAAACACTTGTATCAAGGTGAACTTTGAAAGCATGCTTAAAATCTGAATTGAAATATCATGTTATTATGGCGAAAGCCGAACTCATGTCTGACTCTGCAGCTGCATTTTCTTTGACACTTTCATTAACCCTTTGAGGTGGTGAGCATGAAATTTGATTAAGAAACGAAGTCACATTTTCCAACTGTGGATGAAATGAATATTAATTAGATTTCATTTTGTGGATTCAGGAAATATAGTAATAATGGGTAGGAAGAAAAATGAGTACTACTGGAGTCAAGTTGATAGAGAAGAAGATGGTGGGTTGAAGTGTAAGCACTGTGGATTCAAATTCAAAGGAGGAGTTTCAAGAATTAAAGCACATATTGATGGAGTAACAGGAAAAGGCATTAGTATATGTCGCACACCTCCGAAAGATATCACACCTGCAAACCATTCCCACCAACGTATCGATGTCCCATCATCACAAGGTACAACTATTTTTTTATTTCTCACTCACAATCCCACTCTGTATTGTGTATATCCTATTTAAAATGTTTTTTATAATTTTTGCCAAGATTATTAATGTTTTTACTTAATTAATTGAAGGACTTAACTTTAAGATGAAGTCTAAATCCTGCAGCAATGTAAAAATTCTCAAAGAGGAGAAAAATGTAAATAAAAAATAAATCTAAACATTACAACATATTAAAGCTGGGTCCTATAAAATTTTTAGTGTCTCATTATTTGTATTATACTTTTACACTTATATAACACTAATTTTCCTTTATGATATATTAAATATTTCATCCCATTCTTTTATCTGTTCAATATTAAAATTTTATTATTAAAAATTAAAATAGTTTTTTTTCTTATACAAAAGAGTTTAATATAATTTAGACTTTTCTAAAAGATAAACCTATAAAAGATCTTTTAAGAAAAAAAAAATGCACTCGACTTTATATATAGTTGAAGTTGGTGAAAGGTTGGAAAAATAACTTATATTGTTTGTGGTTCAATGATGATGAAAGAGTTATAGGATCATCATTAAAAGTATGCATCTTTATTACAGATCCATCATGTTGATTTCCTTCTCTTCACTCTTGTGTTTGTATTTTTTAAGGTCATATACAACATAGCTTGCTTTATATTTTTCAATCATCACTTAATTATATTAGTTGTGTTAGAGAGAGATATCTTGTGAAACTTACCTCAATACTAGATTTATTATATTTTTTTCTTGAATTTAGTTGAAGTTTAAAAAAAATGGTAGATTTTTTCTTTTGTCTACATCTCTTGCATTAATGGTTTAGAAATGGATGGTGCTGCAAGTACATCATTAGCTGCTTTATTTGAAGGTACGCATTCTAGTTAGCATTCCATTTTGTTCTTTTTCTTATTTTCACATAGCTGTTTTTATCTTTTATTTAGGTGATGCAATATAAATGTATTTTTTATTTTAATTCTCAATTGTCAATTTTGTTTTCACCCAATGAAGATTTTACGTTTCATTACTATGCATTTTAAATTCACAGTTTTTTAATTTCTTACTGCGAGCATGATATAAAAGAGTATATTCATTACATTCCATATATATATTGGAATTGTTTTAAATTATCTATGAGGGCTAATTAAGTTTTCAATCACTTAAAAATTTAAACTTTATTTTAGTTCCTGTAATTATTTTTACCATTTCTAAACTCTCGCTTTTATATATATATATATATATATATATATTTTAGTTAAATGTGATGGAATCGAAAAATTACTCATTAATCCCCTGATGTAAGCTTGGTAGGGAATATTTTGTATCCCTGAGTTTCCCATTCTCCTTTCAGTTGATGGATGACCAAAGCCGAATTCTCACATACCATCCAGAAATTGTTCCTTCTTAGACTCAATTGGGCTCGAATACCACAGAGCAAAGGCTTCATATTAAAATAGTGACTTGCATATGTTCTATAATGTTTTGCAGCATATATTTAACCACACTCGTTTGGTTAAGCTACCCATGCTTTACACCTATTTTCAAGGTTTCCTAATTTGTTAGACGTAATCATCTAATATGGAAAATTTCTGATCTCTGTTGTGGGAAACTGACTATTGTTTGTGTGATTTATAATTGCTATCATTGGCTTAGACAAATGTATAGTCATTATATAATTCTAATATTTTGCAGTGTAAACCCATTTATACTCATTGGAGTTGGATTATCCGTTTGGACTCTTGCAACTTTGTGTTATGGTTTCTCTTTCAATTTATGGTCCATTTCAGTCTGTTGCAAGTAAGTGTCTTTAATTATATTTTGAACTCCATGTGTAGCCATTTTGTACACTTTAGTTATTGAACACTGAAGCAATTTTTATGTGATCCTTGTTCAGATATGTACAAATATGACGTGAATATATGTTAACTTCAATATAAACGCCTTTTAAATAGTGAAGCTATTTCCTTTATCCAATTACATTTTGAATTCAATTATTAAAATTATACGTTACAGAATGATAATATTGGTTTAACAAGTTGTCATTGGTGGTCCATTTTCGCTAAATCTGTGGAATATTTGCTTTAACCATTTTGGACAGTTGATCTACGTTAGTTTCGTGTAGTAATGAATAATTTTAGATGAGACAATAACTGCATACAAGAGCATTCTAAGCAATATATGATGCATCCTGATCAATACTATATATATAAATGTTGAAATGTGTCATTAACGTTTTAAATGAAATCTTCTGTAAAATAGTAGGGAGGAAAGGGTGTGGCTCACTACACTTAGTAGAATTAACACTGTGGGGGTGACGAGTAGAGAGTAACAGACTGTGCTCCATTTGGTTCTGTAGCCTACTCTGCCTATTTCCTGTATAACAATTTCAATATGGAAATTACACTTTCCACTATGTACTCCAATTTTTCTTAAAGAAACATTGCTAAATAATTAAAATATTTCTATTGACGGTAAAGGTAATTATTATATTTTGTCCTTGAACCCAGGTGATTTTTAGATTGAGAGGAGTGCTGAATTTCAAAATTAAATTTCAAATCACATTATTTTGAGAGTAACAAGGAAATGGCTCATTTGGCTTTTCTAGAGTGCATGACCCACCCTAGACTCTTGAGGCGTTTATTTGCCTTGACCTTTGAGAGTTTGGGGATTTCAATATGGTTGTATTGTTTTTTTCAAGTGTTGTTGGCTTTGCTTTATATTTATGTCCTTAATTAACAATTCTTTGTTAGTAACATTAGGATATTAGCATTATTATAACCAATTTTATATTGGTATGGAGTATTTGGGAGACTCTCATCGAGATTTAATGTTTTGGCTGTGAAAGTAACTAAAAAATGTAGTTAAAGATACATAGAATTAATGGCTAAACTTGTTAATATTCATTATTCCAAGTGCTGTCAGAAAAATATCTTCGCTAATTTTCAGTGTATTTTGAGGAACCTCTCTAAATTGGGGCAATCGCTAATTTCCAATCTCAGGACTCACTGACTAGATTACTTTAGACACGATCTTCAATGTGGTCAAATGGAACAATTGAAAAGTTATGAACTTGGGGAGGGAGTATTGTTATGCAATGCAAATATGTCCTTGATCTAATAGCAGCTCCAAACAGTTATAGACTTCAGATATGGAAGTTAAACCTTTTCATACAGTTAAACCTTTTAAACCGTTAAGAATAAAAGGTATGAGGTTTTGGATATTACTACATAAGAAACAAGAATTTGACAAACATAGCAAACTCTTCAGTTTTTTTTTTTTAATTTCTAGTATTCCATGACAGTGTAGCTCATAAGCATTCCCATTGTGAGTTACAAACAATGCCTCAAGGTCTCTTGGAAGCAAATAGGGAATTCCTCACTATCTCCAAACCAAACACGTTGAAGCTTAAATTCTAAATAAATTGGATCCAAAGACTTCAAAAAATATAGTTTGCTGTTAGATATATTACTGTGGAACTAAATCTAAATATCGTTTGACTATGCATAATCTAAATGTCGTTAAAACATGATAGTGTAGAAATCGAGCTGGGAGGTATAATACCAATTTGTATGTTATCTGGGAAATATACTTCATTTTATATAAATTAATTTTCTGGACAAACTATCCAGAACATACACATACAAACACAACACTTTAATCTCTCTTTTACAGTACACACACTCAGACACTTTCTCCACACAATACACAAACATGGAGACTCTCTCCTTTCTCACTGCCCATTCTCCACGGTGCACACACTACAAGTGTGCCACACTTCATACAAGACTACATCTCCATATTTATAACCTAACATCTCTACTAACATCTCCACTAATCTCCACTAATCTCCACTACTATGTGGGTAATGATAGTGCTACCACAATACCTAACTTCTTTACAAATGGGGTGCATAATCTTCAATAAGACAAAACACTTGTGGCAATGGGTCCATTTAAAGTTTACCCAACAGATAGACCAGTTTAATGAACACTTGCACAAACACAAAAGCAGATTAGAGGAATATTGATATCTTTTTCCCCATCTAAAGAGCACAGGATATACAACCCTTAACCAATGTGTGTCATGCTCATATCAACTCTCTTCTTGCATGCTATCTTACCTGCTGTTCACACCTTTTCCTACACTCTTCTTACCTCTTAGCCTCCAAAATAATAAGGAGACATCTTTTTTAATGTGCTTTTCTTTCACCTGGATATTTCTTTTTATTCAGCAATGCCCTAGAGTGATATTAAAATCTCATCTTTTACCTTTTTTTATTGATGTTTATGCTGTTGTAGTTTCAGTTTTTAATAAGAACAGTCTCTCTCTTTTTGGTGTATAAATAATCTAAATCTGCATTTTATATCAACTGAATTTCTGGAGCTTGGTGTTTGGTTTGTTTTCTAACTTTTTGGAAATGTTTCTTTGATATAATCTTGATGACAAAGATCTCAGCACCACACATAACAGAAGAAAAGAAAAACATCTTACACTTGCCATTTTTCTATTTGAATGGAACTTCTGAAAAGAGGAATGATTTGGAAAAACTTATCCCTTCAACTATTTTAATGAAAGCATAGAGTATTGAATAAAAAAAATGCATAAAACAATTTCATCATGCATATTCTAGGTTCATATAATTTGAATTTGGGACAATCATAAAGCCACGTATTCTATTATGGGATTACATAATTTGGGACAATTTAATATGGATGGTTCAAATCCAGATTTACAATATAAAATTCCCTCGAACACATTCTTCAGTTGTGGTAAATGTGAGACTATCAAACAGGTCAACTTATGAAGTTTAATGTTGTTTCTATAATGAAAATATTCACCTTCATTTTCATCGCTATCATCATAAGCCACTCCAAATATTTGTTCCATTGAATTGCAGTATGACACACTTATAGACTTCAGATGTGGAAGTTTTTGCGCTATACAAAATGTTAGCAAAATCTTCATTCTATGACATTCGTATACATCCAAGGTTTTGAGATTACAGAACATATCTTCCTCAGGCAATTCCTTGTAAATGGTAGTTAAACTTTCCAAATTATTACATCTCAAAGTATGAAGCTTTGGGAAATTGGTGCATATGGAACAAGATGAACAAAACAGCTCGTGAGTTTTGTCCAATCATGAATGCCAAATTTCCTCCAAAACAGGAAAATTATCATTTGATATAGCATCACAAAACATACCCAATTAATCCTTGCAGTACATAATAATTTCATATATATAGCGAAGAACATATACATTCTTTGCAATTTCTAAAGATATAATCGACCATTATGTGGGGAAAGACAAGCAGTTCACTGTAGAGGACATCTTACTCCCATGATCCATATGGATGAAATAAGTTTGAGGTCCATTAGTACTATTCAGGATTTCTTCAACATAATTGTCAAAATTATCGTGGTCGACAAATGTTCCTGCAAAACATTCCAGCATAGTCATTTCCTTCACATCTTCTTACTCCTATGCCTCCTATACAGCCCGAAAGATCCAGGTATCGAATTTTGTCAAACTAGGGAAAACTTCCTGATACTAATTTCAAAAATTCTTATTCATGGAGATCTAGCCATTTCAAGTTACTAGAATTTTCTAAACCTTCCGGTGGTGCTCTGATGGAACAATTTGAAATCTCTAATCTTAACAATGATTGTAGCTCTCCTAACGGAGGTATATCTTCCAATTTGTTACATTCATTGAGCATTAAAGAAGTGAGAGACCTCAAATTAGATAGCGAATGAGGCAAACATCTTAAGAAAAAATTTTCTGATAGATCAAGCGTGGTTAGAGCATTCATGTGAGTGAAAAAACACTCTGGAATATGTGTAATGTAATTTTCAAATAAAAGTAAGGTCAATAGGCGTGGACAATTTGGAGATGTGCCCTCTGGAATGTTTTTATCTTGTTTCTAGCAAGAGGAAACTACTTCCAAATCAATTGCCCATTTTTGTGTGTCTGGCATATTTCCATTAACATTATCATCATCTTACTAACACTCTCCCTCAAAATATTCAAGGCCATTTTCCTCACTAAACCATGCATTGATAGTACCTCCACTGATGATGGAACTCGTTGCTTCCTTGGCCTCCAATAAGAATGGTTATGAAGCTCATCCACTATGACATTTGTTCTCATCAAATATTTCCTCACACTTTTATTTCCATCTAATAGTTCTGTATTAACAAGCTTCCCAATCAAACAGTTTCTAAACATAGAATTAGGTAACAATGCAACGTACAAGAAACATTTTTGCAAGTCTTTTCCACTTAAATTATCATAACTACGTCTTAACACAGTGAAAACTTTTTCTTCCATATCTACTCCCATCTCCAATTTATCAAATTTATTTAGCAATGTCTCCACCAATGGATATCAGTTTTCCCTTTCATGGTTCGAGCCATCATACTGATTCCAAGGGGTAAACCATAGCACTTCTTTACAACAGATCTTGCAATATTCCCCACTTGAGGGGAAAGTGTTAAAGGTGTCCCATAAGATTTGAGTTTCAGCAAAAATAACATCCAATCTTCTTCATAATCATCACAATAATCCTCGTCGTCATCATCATCATTATCAAAATCATTATGAGAATCATTATCAGGATCATCGCTATCATGATAATAATAAGTACGAAAATAATTATCACTATCATAATGATAATAGAAAGGGTTCACTTTTACTATATTAATTGATAGACAATTCATTTGTTGAAACACATTCTCAACCGACTTGTCATGATCAATTTAATACCATTTACTCTTAAAGGAATTCCCACATTTTCTAGATCAATATATTTCCAAACATCATCCAAAATAAGTGTTTTATGTTTCTCTTTTTTCCAACTCTTTGGCCAAATCATGCTCTTTCCTCTCATCGTATGTGTGAAGCTCTCGACCTTTATTATTTTGCAATGCGCTCTTGCAATTTGAAAATGGTAAAATTAAATAATGAGAAACAAAGGTGATCCCATAAGACATCTTTGAAAGTTTTGATCCTTTTTATCTCATTTTGCAATGTAATTTGCTAGGATGTTTTTCCCACTCCCCCCATTCCATGTATGCCAATGATGAAAACTCGATCATCTCTCATAAGCTTCCACAACTTCTCAACATTTTTCTCAAATTCCCTACCAAAATATTCATTAGACAACACCAGAGGCTTCCATTTCTTATGCTCTTGAAATTTCTTCAGTCAAAATATTGTATTTTCTTTTGTGATTGTTCAGCCAAATACATTTCTCCCTGTGGTACATGAAAGTTAAAGCACCCAAATTGATTCAGTGAGTCTTTCATATCAATAGCTCTTTGTTTCGTTTTTGTATTTCTTCCAACCAATGATCAACCTTTCTCTTGCGCTTCTTGCCATGTGACTCCAGCAATTGTAATTGTCCCTGAATGTCCTCTTCTTCACATATTAGATCGGACCTCAACTCATCTAATTTGCTTTTCAAAGTAGTTAAAACACCATTACCACATTCCTCTACGTTACCTGTTTCATTGTTTTGGTGAATCTTAATTCATTTAAGAGTGTTGATATATTCAAACAAATGGAAAAATAATACATATTACAAAATCTCATTAAACAGTAGTCTGTTGACTTTTCCTTTTAGTTAGTATTAATTAAGAAATAATATATTAGAATAGAAATCTATTTAAATAAGAAGTTTTTAAAAGAAATTCTTCGATTTATAATTACGTGTCCAAAAATAGTTGTTGAAATATATATTACTTTTCCAAAATAATATTACTATTTTTTAAGCTGAAAGTATTCGGTTAAAATCTTATATTTAATTCTTTTTAGTCAATAGAAGTTCTTTCTTTCTAATTAATGTTTAGTCAAAGGGTTGTTTTTACCAATATTACCTCACGACATACGTTAAAATAAACAAAAGTAGTCCATGAGATAGACTAAATTATAGTAATTTATACAATATTATATTATATATATATATATATATATATATATATNATTTTTGCTCTCTGTTTTTCAAATCACTCCTAAATTTTGAAACAGAATCAGTAATCAGCCAGCTGGAAGAAGGGCTTTATTCGGTAATTCCTTTTTCTCTATCTGATTTTTCAATGAAAATTATTGCTTCACGGTCCTTTATTGAACTAGTTTTGTTTTTCCTTATTTATCTAATTTAGCATTTCATGATAATTGGATACTCACTTAGTTGTAAATCAAATTTAACGGGTGCTTAAATGATTACTTAAACGCTTCTAACCAGCTTGAATGAAATTTAAACTAATTTAACTCCTTAGAAAGAGATATCTCTTCTACCTTACAGTAGAAAGACAAAAAATTGTTTTAATGTTTTGAGACTAGTACTAAGGCTTCAACGTCTCACGGTTGAAAGTTAAAAAACCAAAATATTAATGTAATAAATGGTTGATGTCATTTTTGTAAATAAAAGTTTAATTAAGATATTGAAATTTAGATTTTTCCGACGTTAATTGGTTATTAGACCTAAGAAATTTGTCATATTAGATAAATTTAACGAAAATCTTTAGCGCAAAAGTGAAAATATACTCATGTATGACATCAAATGTTCTAGTTTCAGACGTCAAAAGACTATAAAACATCGAAATATCACTTTTCAAACTTTGTATATTAGTGAATTCATTCAAAATTTCGGTGAGAGATTGAAAATTCATTAACTTTATATTTGTGCGAGACCGTCTTCATTGCTCAAATCTTTCTCTTTTTCGGATGAAGATTTCGATGACCAGTAATCTTTCTTTCATTTTATACTAATGCATGTTGATTAACTACTTTAGGTATGATTTTCGTTCATTTTAATCGATTGATTGTGTGTATAAGTACTCTTTGGAGCATATGTGCATTCTCCTTTCTCACTCACTACCAACAATACTTTATTCGACGAACTCACCTTCAAGAAGAATAATTTTCGTTTTCATTTTCATTTTCAAGAAGGTTGAACTTGTTGGTATCGATATTGTTGAACTTGCTTATTGTATTGTTGAACTTATTTGTTGTTCATACTATACGTTATACATCAAAGCTTAGGATTAAACTAAGAGTATATTCAAAACAACTCCAAATGACTTGAAAATTTGTTCAAAACACCAAAATATCATGAGAAGCCCCACAAAAAAATTTAAGTTCAAAATTCAAAGTCTAATGTGAAATATTTTTGCAAAGTTTGAAAAAAACAAAAAAAAAATTGACAAAAAATAGAAAACGACATTTTTTAAAATCTAGAAAGACAGCCGAAACAAATGTTATGGTCATTTAAAAATTTATCGCAATTGATTTTTCAAATAATTTTTATACTTCACATAGACCTAAAGTAATTATTGGTGTTTTCTTTGAAATAGAGGTTCTAAAAAGTGGTAAAAAAAATTTAACAAAAATAAAAACTATACTTATCAAAACCAAAAATCACATGTTAATATTATTATTTACTATGACATCACTCACTTGTGGTAGTCTTTTCTAGTTCATAGTTTATACCGTATAAAATATAAAAAATTGGACTACATTTATTGATTTTTTTTACTTTTTAGACATGTACAGAGTTGTAAAAATGAATCACTGTTAATTAAATAAAAGCAAAATAATTGATCCAATATGACATTTTTTTTACGATAAAAGCCGAGAAAAACACTTGTATTAAGGTGAACTTTGAAAGCATGCTTAAAATCTGAATTGAAATATCATGTTATTATGGCGAAAGCCGAACTCATGTCTGACTCTGCAGCTGCATTTT
>NW_025909560.1:0-17602 GCF_018835915.1 Vigna umbellata
AGTGAAAGTTCAAGCCCTTAAGTGAAAAATTCCTCTCTTGAGTGAAAATATGGTGTAGGGGTCTAGAAAATCATGTTTTATAATTGATAGTATGTTTAGAATTGTGAGACTTGATTATTTTAATATTAAAAGTTTAAAGTATAAATGGAAATTTTATAAACAGGATTCATTATTTAAAAACACATCATCTCTCTACAAATCCTTTCCTATAAAACTCTCTTCCTTGTCTCTAGGCACTAGTGCAGAAAGGGCATTTAATGTCAGTTATTTTGGCCTTTTAACGTCAGTTCCAGAATCGACGTCTTTGTGGGTGACGTTAATCAAACGTCGGACTCAAGCAGGTCCGACGTCTTTATAGATGTCGATTACTACATGACCCCGACGTCTAAGGGGCTCCATAGACGTCGGTTAATGCAATGTCTAATGTCTAAAGGGACTCCATAGACGTCGGACATTACATTACTCGATGTCTACTGTAGCTCGTGTCTTTGGGTAGAGTAGTGTAGCACCTTCTTCCCTTTGCTAGTTTCGTCATAGAAAAGGTTGCGTCTTTTGGATCTCTTATGGAACTTCAATCGAAAACCGAATTTGAGTCCTTGCCTAGTTCCATTAAAACCGACAATGAAAACGAACAGTGATAATAGAACTAGGCAAGGACCAAAGTTCGGTTTTGGGTTGAAACGCTATAAGACATCCAAAAGACGCAAGCTTTTCTTACGAGGAAACTAGAAAATGGAGAATGCGGTACAACGCTACCCAAAGACACTAGAAAAACTACATCAAAACACAACAAAAACTCATTTTAATTGGTTCAAATGAAAGATAATCAACCAAAGACTAATATAATCGGAATAAAAGTATGTTTAAATAGTTCAAAAGAGACAAAAACGCACCAGGAAAAGCAATGCCGTGGAGAGAAAAGGCGAGAAGGAAGACGATGAAGTGCTTGTAACAGCGGGTTTGATGTATTATTTAAACACAAACTAGACGTCGGCTCCCTAGGTGAACCGACGTCTATTCTAAACTAGACGTCGAGGCCCTCACTAATATGACGTCTAAAATAACTTTCATAGGCCATTTAGACGTCGGTTGGAGTGATCGGAGGTCTGCGCGGCTGAAAAAAATAACTTTCCATCTACCTGTCAGACATATACACGTCTATTAGGAGGGGCACCGACGTCTATAATCGAATATAGACGTCGGGGTAGAGGGATCGGACGTCTCGAAGGCGGAAAAAAATGACTTTTCACCTAACTGTCACGCATTAAGACGTCTGTTAGGAGGAGCCCCGACGTCTATAATATCATAGACGTTGGGGCCCTTCCTAACAGACGTCTCTATGCCCACTTATTTACGAAAATGTCACCGGTCAATAATTTACGTTGGTTATTTTGTTGTCTGACGTCTATGGGGTGACGTTAAAGCCTAATTCTGCACTAGTGAGGTTTTCTCACAATTTGTGCATCTATTTGAATATTAGAGACCGCTAAGATGATCCTCGTAGTGAGTTCTCCATTTTTGTCCAAACAATTTTTTCAATAGAGTAAGTTGATTTTTTATCCATTTTCTTGGTCTATTCATCCTTTCTTGTCATGTGACACTTTTTGGCTCGCATGTGGTGTTTGAATCTTCTCTATTAGTCTTTACTAATCAATGGTGTGCATTGATCGTGTTTGTGTTATTTATAGGAGCATATGGGGTTTCTTGTGCGTTTGAAGTTGTTTTTAGGTTTTCTCGAGCATTCGATCTACCTATCAAGTAAGGAAAAATAACTACATTGACTTTAATTGATAGACAACTTGTAATTGTTTATTGTATCTTGTATACTAGTTGGTTTGTGTAATTGAGTTGTTTGATGAAACATGACCTATTGAGTTGAGTTAGGGGTTTTGAATCGTCTTTAATGATTACATGATTGAAATTTTGATATGTTGTATGATTGAATTAAATTGTTTATAATTTGATGGTTAGTTATTTTGGAATTTGTGGTTAGTGTTAGATTGAATTACAGAGGTTTATGTGGCATAAATATACATAATCGTGTTCTGCAAAATTATGAAGACTCATTGGGCGATGTCAAAGTCAGAGAGCTACTAACTTGGTTGTTGTTGGAAAAGAGTACACTCAGTAAGTGAGACCGAGACCAAAATCAGAGGACTCAATGACTTGACCGTTTTTAGGCGAGGATATATTTTTTGGGCGATCTTAAATTCAAAAATCTATTGACTTGATGATCGTTGGGCGAGAAAAATCTTGTTGGGTGTGACTAAAGTCAGAGAGCTCACTGACTTGATGGTGGCTATACGAGACAAGTCTCGTTGGGAAATTTTTGAGACATCTTAAGCCTGTGAGATCTAGTGATGAACTTGTTGGACGAGTCATCTGGTCATTAGGCGATAGTACTTTTAAGTACTACTCACTAAGCGAATAAATATTCTTGCTGAGTGAGATTAACAGAGTCNCTTAAGAAATTATATATAAAAAAGGAACATTATCATTGAAAAATAAAAAAAAACAATTCAATTAGATAAAAACACCAATATACAAAATTTATAAAGACAACACACATGGACATATGAAATTCAATAAACAAAATATCAACTATCACCTTCTCAAGTATTAAATCTTCTCAAGTATTAAATATGTTCCACCATAAACTATAAGCTAATCTAAACCAATATTTAGATTTACAAGAAAATATAAGAGTAATAGACCAAAATAAGCTCATTACAACTCAAATATGCACATTTACACATGTCATGGTAGGTAAGAACTCTCTTCTCAACTTTTCATCACTTAATATCTTAGACTATTTTACTTAAGTCATTATTGAAACATGGTTATCTTTGTTAAAGATGTTAATACTTAATCAAACAAAACAATAGTTCACTTATCATCCCAAATATGTGGCAATGCAATTACGATCAATAGTCTCAACAACCATTTTCATATAACATACATAATGTAAACAAAATCATAAATCAAATAAATATACAATCTAACATTTACTTAACATTTATAATAAACACTCACATACAATTCATTAAAGAGACAATAAGAGAAAAATAAATTTAATTGGAGTGAAAGTTCAAGCCCTTAAGTGAAAAATTCCTTTCTTGAGTGAAAATATGGTGTAGGGTCTAGAAAATCATGTTTTATAATTGATAGTATGTTTAGAATGGTGAGACTTGATTATTTTAATATTAAAAGTTTAAAGTATAAATGGAAATTTTATAAACAGGATTCATTATTTAAAAACACATCATCTCTCTACAAATCCTTTCCTATAAAACTCTCTTCCTTGTCTCTAGGCACTAGTGCAGAAAGGGCATTTAATGTCAGTTATTTTGGCCTTTTAACGTCAGTTCCAGAATCGACGTCTTTGTGGGTGACGTTAATCAAACGTCGGACTCAAGCAGGTCCGACGTCTTTATAGATGTCGATTACTACATGACCCCGACGTCTAAGGGGCTCCATAGACGTCGGTTAATGCAATGTCTAATGTCTAAAGGGACTCCATAGACGTCGGACATTACATTACTCGATGTCTACTGTAGCTCGTGTCTTTGGGTAGAGTAGTGTAGCACCTTCTTCCCTTTGCTAGTTTCGTCATAGAAAAGGTTGCGTCTTTTGGATCTCTTATGGAACTTCAATCGAAAACCGAATTTGAGTCCTTGCCTAGTTCCATTAAAACCGACAATGAAAACGAACAGTGATAATAGAACTAGGCAAGGACCAAAGTTCGGTTTTGGGTTGAAACGCTATAAGACATCCAAAAGACGCAAGCTTTTCTTACGAGGAAACTAGAAAATGGAGAATGCGGTACAACGCTACCCAAAGACACTAGAAAAACTACATCAAAACACAACAAAAACTCATTTTAATTGGTTCAAATGAAAGATAATCAACCAAAGACTAATATAATCGGAATAAAAGTATGTTTAAATAGTTCAAAAGAGACAAAAACGCACCAGGAAAAGCAATGCCGTGGAGAGAAAAGGCGAGAAGGAAGACGATGAAGTGCTTGTAACAGCGGGTTTGATGTATTATTTAAACACAAACTAGACGTCGGCTCCCTAGGTGAACCGACGTCTATTCTAAACTAGACGTCGAGGCCCTCACTAATATGACGTCTAAAATAACTTTCATAGGCCATTTAGACGTCGGTTGGAGTGATCGGAGGTCTGCGCGGCTGAAAAAAATAACTTTCCATCTACCTGTCAGACATATACACGTCTATTAGGAGGGGCACCGACGTCTATAATCGAATATAGACGTCGGGGTAGAGGGATCGGACGTCTCGAAGGCGGAAAAAAATGACTTTTCACCTAACTGTCACGCATTAAGACGTCTGTTAGGAGGAGCCCCGACGTCTATAATATCATAGACGTTGGGGCCCTTCCTAACAGACGTCTCTATGCCCACTTATTTACGAAAATGTCACCGGTCAATAATTTACGTTGGTTATTTTGTTGTCTGACGTCTATGGGGTGACGTTAAAGCCTAATTCTGCACTAGTGAGGTTTTCTCACAATTTGTGCATCTATTTGAATATTAGAGACCGCTAAGATGATCCTCGTAGTGAGTTCTCCATTTTTGTCCAAACAATTTTTTCAATAGAGTAAGTTGATTTTTTATCCATTTTCTTGGTCTATTCATCCTTTCTTGTCATGTGACACTTTTTGGCTCGCATGTGGTGTTTGAATCTTCTCTATTAGTCTTTACTAATCAATGGTGTGCATTGATCGTGTTTGTGTTATTTATAGGAGCATATGGGGTTTCTTGTGCGTTTGAAGTTGTTTTTAGGTTTTCTCGAGCATTCGATCTACCTATCAAGTAAGGAAAAATAACTACATTGACTTTAATTGATAGACAACTTGTAATTGTTTATTGTATCTTGTATACTAGTTGGTTTGTGTAATTGAGTTGTTTGATGAAACATGACCTATTGAGTTGAGTTAGGGGTTTTGAATCGTCTTTAATGATTACATGATTGAAATTTTGATATGTTGTATGATTGAATTAAATTGTTTATAATTTGATGGTTAGTTATTTTGGAATTTGTGGTTAGTGTTAGATTGAATTACAGAGGTTTATGTGGCATAAATATACATAATCGTGTTCTGCAAAATTATGAAGACTCATTGGGCGATGTCAAAGTCAGAGAGCTACTAACTTGGTTGTTGTTGGAAAAGAGTACACTCAGTAAGTGAGACCGAGACCAAAATCAGAGGACTCAATGACTTGACCGTTTTTAGGCGAGGATATATTTTTTGGGCGATCTTAAATTCAAAAATCTATTGACTTGATGATCGTTGGGCGAGAAAAATCTTGTTGGGTGTGACTAAAGTCAGAGAGCTCACTGACTTGATGGTGGCTATACGAGACAAGTCTCGTTGGGAAATTTTTGAGACATCTTAAGCCTGTGAGATCTAGTGATGAACTTGTTGGACGAGTCATCTGGTCATTAGGCGATAGTACTTTTAAGTACTACTCACTAAGCGAATAAATATTCTTGCTGAGTGAGATTAACAGAGTCTAATACTACTTTTCACATGTGCTTTTCTTGTTTATGTTACTTTTATATGTTGGATTTTGTGAATGTTAATATGATGGTTAGTTTGTGATGTTCATTTCTGAATGGTTGGAACCAATCCAAGGAGGATTGGTTGTGATTTTGTTAGTGTATGTCTTAACATACGGGAGGTTAGAGAGGAGGTATTTATAGGGTGATAGGGTGATAACCCTCTTTTTTATTACTCTAGAGAGAATAGATACCATTATAAGTACATACCTACATTATAGCCCTATATATGTCAAAGGCCTGTATACGGATAATTGAGTCTAGTGTCAATTATTTATGTGAATAAGTGATTTCTGATAATTTATACATGTTTAGTTGATAGAGTGGTATATTGTGATTATTTTAGATCAAATCTTTTATACATTAGCTTACTCTTTACTTTGTTGTGTTTCTTGTGTTTTTTTTATGATCACTTTACGGTATGAGTAGATGTTGAGATAGATGAGGGTATGTCTTTGATGGATACATAAGAAACGACGGAGTAACTTATAGTCTTCCTTAGTTGTTTTATATAGAAGTCTTTTCTTTCTAATAAACTTATGTAGTTTTCAGTGGACGTGTACATATTATATTACTATAGCTATGATGATGAATAACTGTATTAATATTCTATATGTTTTCTAACTATTTATTTTGTGGTTATCAATTCTATAATGTTTTATTTAATAATTTTATACTATTAAATGAGATGTTACATCTAATAGAAAAAAGATTTCAACTATAATGTTATTTTCATTTGAGTGAGAAATCCTTCCATTAAGTAAGCAAAAAGTAGGATTAAAAACAAGGTTAGTTTTGAGTTCTATTTCTTGAGCATAAACACTACTAGAATTTTTCATATTTCATGAAATTTTTGTTATAAAATTTTACAAGAAAAGAATTTTAATTGATAGATAATTCTTTCGTGGTTAATAATTTCTTACAATTTATTTTTGCATATTTTTTCCCATCGAGTTCATAAACTAACTTTTAATATATATATATATATATATATATATAATAACAACTTGAACTGATTTATCTTCAATGTTGTAATCTAATACAAAGTGATCACATGTAATCTATTTCATTCAAAATATACAAATCTTATCTCAAATTCAAATACTAAAAACAAATTTAAACATAGTGAAAGATACAGTGACCACATTACTTTCATATTTATATAATCTATCTCAAGGTAAACCTGAACCACAAGAAACTTTTAAAGTAGACTTAATCTATTTCAACGTAATTCTTAACTCCACAATTATGAAAAAAAAATGAGATATTGAGGAAGAAAACTTGAAAAAAAAGGAGAGAAGAGAATTAAGAGAGATAGAAAGAAGAAGAAAGAAAAAAGGAACGATCAAAAGCAATACAAGTATAGGAGTCGATGTCGCTTAATATACTCCATTTTTATGAAAAACGAAACTTATAATGACATAGTGACATTTTTTAAAATATTTGTACAACTATAGACAACAGTTTAAGGATAACCAAAGCCTATACCTTATAAGCGTATAAGTATATGCTTCAATTCTTTAAAAAATCAAAACCTATAATGACGCAATGACATTTTTGAAAATATTTACACAATTATAGGTTTTGATTATAGTGTTGTACAAATATTTTAAAAAATGTCACCGCATTTTTAAAAGGCTTTACCTAGATATCAAAGTACAAGATTCAGTTTTAAGTTAAATCAAAGTCTATACCATGACTGCATAAGATAAATTTGTGAACTTTTACAACTCGCGAAAGGTCTTATTGTATATTGCCACTGCATTCTTCTCCTTCATTGCTGCAATATCATGTTTTCCTTT
The DNA here is from genome assembly GCF_018835915.1 of Vigna umbellata. The sequence goes on from NW_025909560.1 coordinate 7,387, forward strand.
ATTTAAGCCTTCATTGAGGTTTGTTTTTATCTTCACTATCATATATTTTCCTTCTCATTTCTCGTTTATCTCTTCTTGTCGTTCTTGTTTTTATCTTTCTTCTCATAACCATTTTCTTCTTGTTTTGGTGTTATCGCTGCATTTTTGTGGCCATTGTCATCTTTTCGTTTTTAACATTACAGGTTCGTGTTGGTCTTGGTCTTTTATGTTTGAGACCTCACAACATTGTTGTCGTTTTGATTGTTGGTTTGTGTTTAAGCGGTTGGTCTTGATCTTTCTTGCTTTTTCTCTAACTCTTCGCTTTTGCTTTCACTCTCAATCTTGCTCTTAATCTCGTTGTCATTGGGTTTGACTGAAGCCTATTTCTTTAACTACTTTTAATAGTTTTATTCTCAAATGTCTTACCAACCAAAACATATTTTTAAAGTATAGACTTTGGTTAGGAATTAAAACCTAAACCTCTCATTTTTAACTTCATCTGGATATGTTTTGTTATAGAACCCAAGTATAATAAAAAAAAATTGGTATTATTATTCTTTATGGCATTAGTATATGTTTTTCTTATTTTGTAAGTTGGAGATTTTTTTTCCCAATNTCTTGTTGGACGAGTCATCTGGTCATTAGGCGATAGTACTTTTAAGTACTACTCACTAAGCGAATAAATATTCTTGCTGAGTGAGATTAACAGAGTCTAATACTACTTTTCACATGTGCTTTTCTTGTTTATATTATTTTTATATGTTGGATTTTGTGAATGTTAATATGATGGTTAGTTTGTGATGTTCATTTCTGAATGGTTGGAACCAATCCAAGGAGGATTGGTTGTGATTTTGTTAGTGTATGTCTTAACATACGGGATGTCAGAGAGGAGATATTTATAACTCTAATAACTATTCAAACTCAAATATAGTCGAATGACTTATGTGGTGAGAGTCACAAGAGGTCATAGCCACTAAATTGTTGGTCTTAGGCATGAAGGGTACTAACCTTGTAAGTGATAGGGTGATAACCCTATTTTTTATTACTCTAGAGAGCATAGATACCATTATAAGTACATACCTACGTTGAAGCCCTATATATGTCAAAGGCATGTATACGGATAATTGAGTCTAGTGTCAATTATTTATTTGAATAAGTGATTTATGATAATTTATACATGTTTAGTTGATAAAGTGGTATATTGTGATTATTTTAGATTAAATCTTTTATACATTAGCTTACTCTTTACTTTGTTGTGTTTCTTGTGTTTTTTTATGATCACTTTACGGTATGAATAGATATTGAGATAGGTGAGGGTATGTCTTTGATGGATACATAAGAAATGATTGAGTAACTTATAGTCTTCCTTAGTTGTTTTATATAGAAGTCTTTTCTTTCTAATAAACTTATGTAGTTTTCAGTGGACGTGTACATATTATATTACTATAGCTATGATGATGAATAACTGTATTAATATTCTATATGTTTTCTAACTATTTATTTTGTGGTTATCAATTCTATAATGTTTTATTTAATAATTTTATACTATTAAATGAGATGTTACATCTAATAGAAAAAAGNCTTTCCTATAAAACTCTCTTCCTTGTCTCTAGGCACTAGTGCAGAAAGGGCATTTAATGTCAGTTATTTTGGCCTTTTAACGTCAGTTCCAGAATCGACGTCTTTGTGGGTGACGTTAATCAAACGTCGGACTCAAGCAGGTCCGACGTCTTTATAGATGTCGATTACTACATGACCCCGACGTCTAAGGGGCTCCATAGACGTCGGTTAATGCAATGTCTAATGTCTAAAGGGACTCCATAGACGTCGGACATTACATTACTCGATGTCTACTGTAGCTCGTGTCTTTGGGTAGAGTAGTGTAGCACCTTCTTCCCTTTGCTAGTTTCGTCATAGAAAAGGTTGCGTCTTTTGGATCTCTTATGGAACTTCAATCGAAAACCGAATTTGAGTCCTTGCCTAGTTCCATTAAAACCGACAATGAAAACGAACAGTGATAATAGAACTAGGCAAGGACCAAAGTTCGGTTTTGGGTTGAAACGCTATAAGACATCCAAAAGACGCAAGCTTTTCTTACGAGGAAACTAGAAAATGGAGAATGCGGTACAACGCTACCCAAAGACACTAGAAAAACTACATCAAAACACAACAAAAACTCATTTTAATTGGTTCAAATGAAAGATAATCAACCAAAGACTAATATAATCGGAATAAAAGTATGTTTAAATAGTTCAAAAGAGACAAAAACGCACCAGGAAAAGCAATGCCGTGGAGAGAAAAGGCGAGAAGGAAGACGATGAAGTGCTTGTAACAGCGGGTTTGATGTATTATTTAAACACAAACTAGACGTCGGCTCCCTAGGTGAACCGACGTCTATTCTAAACTAGACGTCGAGGCCCTCACTAATATGACGTCTAAAATAACTTTCATAGGCCATTTAGACGTCGGTTGGAGTGATCGGAGGTCTGCGCGGCTGAAAAAAATAACTTTCCATCTACCTGTCAGACATATACACGTCTATTAGGAGGGGCACCGACGTCTATAATCGAATATAGACGTCGGGGTAGAGGGATCGGACGTCTCGAAGGCGGAAAAAAATGACTTTTCACCTAACTGTCACGCATTAAGACGTCTGTTAGGAGGAGCCCCGACGTCTATAATATCATAGACGTTGGGGCCCTTCCTAACAGACGTCTCTATGCCCACTTATTTACGAAAATGTCACCGGTCAATAATTTACGTTGGTTATTTTGTTGTCTGACGTCTATGGGGTGACGTTAAAGCCTAATTCTGCACTAGTGAGGTTTTCTCACAATTTGTGCATCTATTTGAATATTAGAGACCGCTAAGATGATCCTCGTAGTGAGTTCTCCATTTTTGTCCAAACAATTTTTTCAATAGAGTAAGTTGATTTTTTATCCATTTTCTTGGTCTATTCATCCTTTCTTGTCATGTGACACTTTTTGGCTCGCATGTGGTGTTTGAATCTTCTCTATTAGTCTTTACTAATCAATGGTGTGCATTGATCGTGTTTGTGTTATTTATAGGAGCATATGGGGTTTCTTGTGCGTTTGAAGTTGTTTTTAGGTTTTCTCGAGCATTCGATCTACCTATCAAGTAAGGAAAAATAACTACATTGACTTTAATTGATAGACAACTTGTAATTGTTTATTGTATCTTGTATACTAGTTGGTTTGTGTAATTGAGTTGTTTGATGAAACATGACCTATTGAGTTGAGTTAGGGGTTTTGAATCGTCTTTAATGATTACATGATTGAAATTTTGATATGTTGTATGATTGAATTAAATTGTTTATAATTTGATGGTTAGTTATTTTGGAATTTGTGGTTAGTGTTAGATTGAATTACAGAGGTTTATGTGGCATAAATATACATAATCGTGTTCTGCAAAATTATGAAGACTCATTGGGCGATGTCAAAGTCAGAGAGCTACTAACTTGGTTGTTGTTGGAAAAGAGTACACTCAGTAAGTGAGACCGAGACCAAAATCAGAGGACTCAATGACTTGACCGTTTTTAGGCGAGGATATATTTTTTGGGCGATCTTAAATTCAAAAATCTATTGACTTGATGATCGTTGGGCGAGAAAAATCTTGTTGGGTGTGACTAAAGTCAGAGAGCTCACTGACTTGATGGTGGCTATACGAGACAAGTCTCGTTGGGAAATTTTTGAGACATCTTAAGCCTGTGAGATCTAGTGATGAACTTGTTGGACGAGTCATCTGGTCATTAGGCGATAGTACTTTTAAGTACTACTCACTAAGCGAATAAATATTCTTGCTGAGTGAGATTAACAGAGTCTAATACTACTTTTCACATGTGCTTTTCTTGTTTATGTTACTTTTATATGTTGGATTTTGTGAATGTTAATATGATGGTTAGTTTGTGATGTTCATTTCTGAATGGTTGGAACCAATCCAAGGAGGATTGGTTGTGATTTTGTTAGTGTATGTCTTAACATACGGGAGGTTAGAGAGGAGGTATTTATAGGGTGATAGGGTGATAACCCTCTTTTTTATTACTCTAGAGAGAATAGATACCATTATAAGTACATACCTACATTATAGCCCTATATATGTCAAAGGCCTGTATACGGATAATTGAGTCTAGTGTCAATTATTTATGTGAATAAGTGATTTCTGATAATTTATACATGTTTAGTTGATAGAGTGGTATATTGTGATTATTTTAGATCAAATCTTTTATACATTAGCTTACTCTTTACTTTGTTGTGTTTCTTGTGTTTTTTTTATGATCACTTTACGGTATGAGTAGATGTTGAGATAGATGAGGGTATGTCTTTGATGGATACATAAGAAACGACGGAGTAACTTATAGTCTTCCTTAGTTGTTTTATATAGAAGTCTTTTCTTTCTAATAAACTTATGTAGTTTTCAGTGGACGTGTACATATTATATTACTATAGCTATGATGATGAATAACTGTATTAATATTCTATATGTTTTCTAACTATTTATTTTGTGGTTATCAATTCTATAATGTTTTATTTAATAATTTTATACTATTAAATGAGATGTTACATCTAATAGAAAAAAGATTTCAACTATAATGTTATTTTCATTTGAGTGAGAAATCCTTCCATTAAGTAAGCAAAAAGTAGGATTAAAAACAAGGTTAGTTTTGAGTTCTATTTCTTGAGCATAAACACTACTAGAATTTTTCATATTTCATGAAATTTTTGTTATAAAATTTTACAAGAAAAGAATTTTAATTGATAGATAATTCTTTCGTGGTTAATAATTTCTTACAATTTATTTTTGCATATTTTTTCCCATCGAGTTCATAAACTAACTTTTAATATATATATATATATATATATATATAATAACAACTTGAACTGATTTATCTTCAATGTTGTAATCTAATACAAAGTGATCACATGTAATCTATTTCATTCAAAATATACAAATCTTATCTCAAATTCAAATACTAAAAACAAATTTAAACATAGTGAAAGATACAGTGACCACATTACTTTCATATTTATATAATCTATCTCAAGGTAAACCTGAACCACAAGAAACTTTTAAAGTAGACTTAATCTATTTCAACGTAATTCTTAACTCCACAATTATGAAAAAAAAATGAGATATTGAGGAAGAAAACTTGAAAAAAAAGGAGAGAAGAGAATTAAGAGAGATAGAAAGAAGAAGAAAGAAAAAAGGAACGATCAAAAGCAATACAAGTATAGGAGTCGATGTCGCTTAATATACTCCATTTTTATGAAAAACGAAACTTATAATGACATAGTGACATTTTTTAAAATATTTGTACAACTATAGACAACAGTTTAAGGATAACCAAAGCCTATACCTTATAAGCGTATAAGTATATGCTTCAATTCTTTAAAAAATCAAAACCTATAATGACGCAATGACATTTTTGAAAATATTTACACAATTATAGGTTTTGATTATAGTGTTGTACAAATATTTTAAAAAATGTCACCGCATTTTTAAAAGGCTTTACCTAGATATCAAAGTACAAGATTCAGTTTTAAGTTAAATCGAAGTCTATACCATGACTGCATAAGATAAATTTGTGAACTTTTACAACTCGCGAAAGGTCTTATTGTATATTGCCACTGCATTCTTCTCCTTCGTTGCTGCAATATCGTGTTTTCCTTTATTTAAGCCTTCATTGAGGTTCGTTTTTATCTTCATTATCATATATTTTCCTTCTCATTTCTCGTTTATCTCTTCTTGTCGTTCTTATTTTTATCTTTCTTCTCATAACTATTTTCTTCTTGTTTTGGTGTTATCGCTACATTTTTGTGGCCATTGTCATCTTTTCGTGTTTAACATTACAGGTTTGTGTTGGTTTGGTCTTTTATGTTTGAGACCTTAAACCATTGTTGTCGTTTTGATTGCTGGTTTGTGTTTAAGCGGTTGGTCTTGATCTTTCTTGCTTTTTCTCTAACTCTTACTTTTGCTTTCACTCTCACTCTAGCTCTTAATCTCGCTGTCATTAGGTTTGACTGAAGCCTATTTCTTTAACTTTTTTTAATAGTTTTATTCTCAAATGTCTTACCAACCAAAACATATTTTTAAAGTATAGACTTTGGTTAGGAATTAAAACCTAAACCTCTCATTTTTAACTTTGTCGGGATATGTTTTGTTATAGAACCCAAGTATAATAAAAAAAATTGGTATTATTATTCTTTATTGCATTAGTATATGTTTTTCTTTAACATCATGTATGTCAACGTCATTTAACAAGAAGTTATTGGATAAATTTAAAAGAAAAAAGTTGAAATCTTATTTTGTAAGTTGGAGATTTTTTTTCCCAATTACAATTTTTTATATTATAATTCATTTGTTTATATTGCTAGAGATATGGTTGTGTTATATTAATTTTGATTGTTATGAACTATCTTTACGTCTATATGAGACTAGTTTTTATTTTACAAGATGGAATTTGCTTGAAAACAACAATCAAATAAAAAAAATTACATTTTATTATCAATGTAAAATCTTCATCTTCTATTTTAATTACATCCATAATCACTTTAAATAAAAGTATTTTATACTTATACTTTTATGTTGATTATGACTATAATCACCGTAAAGTCATATAACCTTTTCTACGTGTATTTTAGTATAATAAACATAAAATCCTAATCTTACATCGTTTTAATCTATTGTACAAAAATTTCACTTTCTTGAAAGAAGATTTTATAACCGATTTTATATACATTATAAAATTATCAATATCTAGTGTTTACTATAATATTAATAATTAATTTAACCAATTCATTCATGGTGCCCCACGTCATTCTAGTGTTACATCATAAAATATTTGTTTCCTATGGAAAGAAATCAAAATCACAATAATTCTGGTACCTCTCATATTCCACATAATATATTTTTTGATGGTAATGTGAGTATTGTAATGATAACAAGTTGAAGAACATAAGGTGGCAACAAAATCCGAGGTCTTCCTTGGGACAATTATTTCCAAGTTTAAGATGATTATAGTAGACAATTTTAACAACAGCTTTTCACTAGCTTTTTGGACCTTCAAGATGTTACAATTTGGTGGTTTTTGACCAGGAATCGATGTTACAATTAATTTCACAAAAAAAAAAAGGAAAATCTTAGAAATACTTGCGTATCATTATAATTTTCTTTTGTTAAATATACTTTTAGTCCCTAAACTATCAAGCAAATTTGTTTTTAGTCTATCTTTCAAAGTAAGGTACATTTTAGTCCTTCTCTTTAAGAAAACTTAATTTTTGGTCCTCCAAAATTAACACCGTTAAAAACCAGCTGATGTGGCTAACGGTGGTGTGACACGTCGTTTTTTTTCTGACATTAATCTTCCTTAGATTTTCTCCCGTTCCACCAACCTAACCCCATTCCCCCACCATAGATGTTCCCACCACCTCCTCAGCCACCGACGACCCTCCCCTCCCTTCCGCATCACAAATACCAACACAAGTTGAATTCATTAGCTACAGCTTAACAACAACTCATTCAACCTATTATCTGATAACCACTCCTATTTCTGAATTCATTTGAACAAAATGAAGTAATTGGAATTCAAGAAGGAAACAACAAAACACCCAACCGGGAAAACCCAGGTACGAACCCGAATCGCGCTCTTCAACCCGCATCTCGTACGAATTGGGATCAATGGTGACAATGTCAGGGATTTCGGGATTGGGTCCTGCACCAACAATCGCAGAGCCAAGCTCTTCGAAAATGCCTCTGACGACGGCGGACTCGGGGTCCTCGTTGGGCTTCATCTTCTCCGACAAGGGCCTGTCGCGCTTCCAGATGTTGCCATCGGACAACTCCTGGTGCGACTCAATGAGGACCTTGTCGTTTTTGGCGGTGACACAGACGAGGACTGTCTAAATCGGAGGACTGGAATCGGCGGGGGAGGTTTCTCCCTGAGAGAGTTTGAGCCAGAGGTTGTGCACGTTTTTGGTGCCGGGCTTGACGCCCAACGAGGCGAAGGACTCAGAGGGGAGGCGGGGTTTGAGCCAATCGAAGAGGGATTGGGGAGACTCAAAGTTGTGGGGGCTCGGGGGTAGGGTGTTGAGGGCAGTGATTGTGGTGGTATTTTTGGAAGGTGTTGGGGTGAGGGACATGATGAGGAATTTGAGGAAGCGGCGCAAGAAGGGGCAACGGGTGGAAGCGATGTTGGGCTGATAAGGCGGTGGCTGGGTGGGGGGTGTTGCGCTGATGAAGGTTTGGGTGGTTTTAGTTTTCTGATTTGGGTCTCTATGGTGGTGGGAGGAGATGAACTGATATGCGATTTGAGAGTTTTCTGGGCAGTGGAGATGGAGGTTTTACGTTGGCTATGGAGGTGAGCGTGGTGGAGGGTGGTTGCATATGAGGGTTTCACAGTTGATGGTGGCGCTGGAGATGTTCGACGTGGCGCCGGAGGTGGCTATGGAAGAGTCGGAGGGAGAAAGGGAGAAGAGTTGAAAAAGATTAACTGGTGTTAGAAAAAAAATGATGTGTCACACCACCGTTAGCCACATCAGCTGGTTTTTAACGGTGTTAGTTTTGGAGGACCAAAATTTAAGCTTTCTTTAAGGAGGAGGACTAAAATGTACCTTACTTTGAAAGAGAGACTAAAAATAAATTCGCTTGATGGTTTAGAAACTAAAATCATATTTAACCCTAATTTTTTTTATGTAATTACACAATTCATAAAAAAATTACAATGAACTTCTTCTTATATAATAACTAATTTATGTGTAAGTTGAGTTATAAAAATAATTTTATATTAACCTTTTAACATTTTATTTTTGAATTATATAAACTAAATTTAATTTGAAAACACTGTTTGCCTTCTTATTTTTCTAGAACAAATCAATTATATATTTTTGCGATAAAAAAAGTAAACAAGGTTATATATAATATATAGTCGGACAGTAAATAAGATACATTTGAAATTTTATTGTGTTTGTAATTATTTAATAAAAATATGTTTATTTGAACGAAGTAGAAAAGAGAGGTGTAGTGCAGAGAAACAAATAGTTGCTATGAAAAGTGTCAAAAAAGGATGGGAACAAGAGTAAACATTCTATATTATTATTGTTATAGAAATTAACCGATAAGAAAATCTTCTCCTATTTTGTAAAATTATTATCATATCATTTTTTACATAAGTTCTAGATCCAGTCAATAAAAAAATATTTTATTTTATTTTCATTTTATCATCACATCACTTAATATATTAATTCTAGATTTAACTGATATAAAAAATCTTACAATATTTATAACTATGTTATTATTTCACTTGTTATGTTTGATAGATTATAATCATTATAAAAAACTACTTTTTACATTAGTGTATTTTAAATATTTCATATATTAATTTTTTTATTATTATTTAACTACATATGTGAAATCTGTATTTATATGTTTAAAAAAAGTTCAAAGTAGTCAGGATTTATTTACACGTTTGTTAAATCAAGTTTCACAATTATATAACTCTTTTACAATTAAACTAGTTAAGTTCTCTAATATCTTTCAATTTATAAAAAAGTTATCCAAATGGTTAATAAAATATGTTGATGTAACAATTAACATATTAACATAATGATGACATCATGCTAACATGACTGATGTGATGATTGACAAAGTATTCACATGGTGGACATCAATAGAGAAGAAATTTGCAAAGTGATGGGTCTGATTCAAACTTATACCTCAATACTCCCATTCGTGGTGGAGGTTGACAGCAACTTTCACTTCTTACTAATTCTATTATTATAAATGTGAATTAATGATCAAAATTCTTATTTTAAATACACCCTGTTAATTTATGAGTATTAGTAAATTAAAAATTGGATAAATATGGACAATATAAATATATTTATTGTTTTTTATAATAATACACATTTTTATATTTAGAGATGCATTTAAAAAGTGTATAGTGGATATGATATAGATATATAGAATTTATTAATATAAGTAATCCCTTTTTAGATAATTTTGATGATTTTTTATTTTTCTAGAAATATTAAATTCTTATACATTTATATTGTGAGAAGAATGAAAATGATCATATTATAAAATTGTTTAGTAACCTATAATTATAAATTTTATTCTGACGATCCAAAAACTATATGCATTTTTATTTCGTTCTTATTTAATGAAACTTTCACTCTGGTTTACTTTCCTTCTTCATACCAAATGATTGAAGTGTAAAAAGTAA
>NW_025909563.1:0-12753 GCF_018835915.1 Vigna umbellata
ACTTATCAACCCTACCATATGCACCAAACTAAAACTGCTCTCAATCCCATTATTCTCATCATCCTAACACCAAACCTCACCAGGGTCTCAAACACCACAAAACAACCTATCCGTCAACAGAAAGGAACTCAGACACAGATTTATTAATAAAAGAATAGGTTGTATTGCCACCATTGCCTAGATAGACACATATATATACAAACAAACACAGAGAAAAGGTACTTTGAAATTTAACATTGGGCTGGTTTGTTGAGTTGTTATTTTTATATTATATTGATATTCAAACACCGCGTGCAGGTTTTTTTTTTTTTTTAAATTTATCCCCCCCCCCCCCCAAACTAGTTTCTTCCAATAAAACAAACTTAACTAAATTGGTCAAGTTGAGAAGATTTTCAGATCATTATTCCAGGTCATTTTACGCAAGAGCGAGGTGACAAAGCAATAATACAAAAGCAAGTCATGATTTTTTAACACTACAACAAAAATTTTGATATTAACAACGGTCAACATCTATAGGTAATATTTAAATAAATCACTGCATAAGCATAGAAAAAGAAAAAATTACAGTGATTGTCGTACATAAAATTTTAATACTTGTCGATATTATTCGTGAGTAATTTAAGTTTTCCAATGAATTTATTTCTGTAAAAATTTAAGGTTTAATGTTTCAATAGGTCCTCTATTTTTGTTCAAATTTGAAATAGGTCCCTTTATTTTTTGGCGTCTCAATGAGTTCCATTATTTTGTTAATTTGATGCAAATAAATCATTTCCGTCAAATGTGTGACGTGGCCTTACACGTGTCAATACTGTCCTCAGGCCACGTCACACATTCATTAACGCCGTTTGATGCAATTGACGGAAAGGATTTATTTGCATCAAATTAACAAAAATAAGGACCCAATTGAGACGCCAAAAAATAAAGGGACCTATTTCAAATTTTGAACAAAAATAGGGACCTATTGAAACATTAAACCAAAATTTAATCGATAATTTCATGTGGTATCCTATAAAACAAAGAACAACCACCATCGTCTCCATAACTTCCTCGTCACTTCTACCACCATAACTTCATTTTTTTTGTTTTAATTTATTTTGTTTTAACCCAACTTTTCTTGAGGAAGAGGTTATCACTCATAATACATGCTCTAATTGTAGTTTTAAAGCAAAGAATTGTTTGATTAGTTCTTCCTTATTAAACTGGGAAAAACGTGGCTGATCCCTGTTCTGTTGTTGGTGATGACAGACTTAGTACTTTCTCGGCTTAGTTTAGGTTAATCTTTATCAACAAATTCTTTCGACTTATTAAACACATAATTTGTTAGGCAATGTTAGAGTGGGTAAGCACTACTCCTCATATGAATTTTAACAATCAATAAGTGAGAACCACTTAAAAGTAAAAATTAGAGAAACAATATTATATTACAACATTATATTTTTAAGTATTTGAAATTTAATATTAGACCCTTTTTGATACTAAAACTAAATAATGATAAATTTTAGTGACAAAAAATATGTTTAGAGATTAATTTCCTAATTAGAAACTGATTTATTTGGTGGTCAAAATCTTGGTAGCTAATATTAGCAGCCAATTTATATACCAATACATATAAAAATTATTTTAGTTATTTATTTTAAAATTAATTATATTTGTTTTATTTATAATAGAAACAAATTTTAATTATCAATAATTTTTAGTTTATAAATTGATATCTAAACTAGTTACTATGTGACTATTTTTAGTCTCTTGGTTATTATTTCAAAATTTTTTTGTAGTGAGACAATTATAAATATATCATATAAAAAAAAAGTTGAGAAGTTAAGATAGAGAATGATATTGTAACATCTCATTTTCTTTTTCTTTTTTGTCTTTATAAGGTTTAACTAACACAAACAGTGCTATTCAATTTCATAATTAAAAATAATTTTTATATTAATTTATTTGAACCTTAAAGAAAATAATTATTTTATAACTAAAAATTTTATTGAAAAAGAAAAATAAACATAAAAGATAAGACTATAAGATTGTACAAACATCGTTTATCTTGATTATTAATTCTTTCTATTGTACATTTTTCTCAACTTTTGCGTTATCATTCGTTCTCATGATAAATCACTATTATCACAATCAAACACAACAAATAAAAAGGTAAACTAACATTACCAAGCCAAAACCTTACTTTTGGAAACAAATTTATTCAATCTGCAACATAAAAATATAACTTTCCAATAATCATTTTCTTGCTAAAAGTAAAGTACATGAAAGTTTACCAAGTTAGACTTGTAAAGAAAAGTGAGTCACAAATAAACAAACTTAAAAATCTAACCATTCTTAGTTAAAGTCTTTCTCACATCACTTTCACACATTTCAATAGTTACCCGATATACATACAAAACCAACTGCCAACAACTTTTATAACACATTAGATATATAACATTCATGCATCATTCTTTCTCACAACAACACAATTAAAAGCACCTATTGACATATATGATCACACCAAACAAAACATTGGGTCATAGAGTTATCTGCCCAAAGGAATTTAGCCATCCACAAAAACCCCAACGTAAATAATTGACCGGTGACATATTCGTAAATAAGTGAAACTCTAGACGTCGGTTGTGGGGGGAACGGACGTTTAGTGGCTGATAGGGGAGTTGAAGCGTTCATTTGTTTCAGCCTCTTAGACGTCCGTCCTGGGGGGGACGGACGTCTATAATATTATAGACGTCCGGGCCCCTTCCACGGACGTCTAAAACCCCCCGCGAATATCAATTTTAAATCCCCAAAGACGTCATATTAGTGATGGCCCAGAAGTCTATAATATTATAGACGTCGGGGCCCTAGAGTGTCGGACGTTTAATACTATTAATACTAAAACGCGAACCCGCGAGCAGTTGCGCTCACAATTCATCGTCTTCCCCGCGAACTCTGTCTGCACCATTGCTTTTCCAGGTGCTTTTTCTCTCTTTTGGACCGTTTAAATTTACTTTCAATCCGATTACATTGCTCTGTGATGAAATATCTTTGATTTGAACCGATTAAAAATCGTTTTCGGTGCGTTTTGGTGCAGTCTCTTGCATGTTCTTGGGCGGCTTCTTTGACTATTTTTGGGCTATGTTTTAGGTCGTTCCCTCCTCGATTCCCTCCCTTTCATTTGGAATCTACTTTTCAGGTTAGCTTGTTCGTTGATAAATTTTTGTATGCATGTAATTGGGTTTTTACTCTAAGGTATGCATGTGTTATTGGCTTTTGAATATGCATGTATTAGTTGTGTTATTATAAGTATCAAATCATTGAGTGACACTTAGTTCCCGTTTGAAATTTAACACAAACGATTAATCTTTTAATCATTTGTGTTAAATTTTGAATTGTCCGATTGGACAGTTTGAGAAAATTAATTTTCATAATTTGCAATAACATGTCAATTGCTGTTTATGGATAAGATTGATAAAATTTCGGTTCAGTATTTCTGTTGTTCTCCGGATGCATATTTGTTGTTGAACATTGCTTAGTTTTAGTTTAAGTTTTATCTTGATAGTTTTGGTAGTGGATTATATTTTTACATTAAGTAGAACTTTGTTTATATGAAACGCATATATATATTATTGCAAAATTGTTCTGGGACAATTTTCTGCTTTTCAGGTGTGGTTTTATTGTAAAAATAAATTGATTTTTTAAAACAATACACCCAGTAGACGTCGGTTAGTGCACTGTCCGACGTCTATAGACGTCAGGCAGTGCACAAACGGACGTCCAACCCCAGCCCTACCACAAAACAATCCAGGTAGGTGGTCGTCGGGGGATACACCTCGGACGTCTGTTTAGACGTCGAGGGAGGGAGGAGACGGACGTCTCTAAGGACGTCAGACGGGCACGTGGGGACGTCTATATGGATGTTTGAGGGTGTACGCCGGACGTCTGGATAGGTGTCGGGCCTGACACATCGGACGTCTATATAGACGTCCGATGTGGACCCTCCGTCGTCTAAGTAACGTCACCCACAAAGACGTCGCAGGGAGGTCGGACGTCAAAAGGCCAAAAGAACGGACGTCTAAAGCCTTTTCTGCACTAGTGTCACAAACACAATAAAGCCTTGGCTCATAGAGTTATCAGTCCAAAAACATCCATCCTTTCATCTTGACACTCAAGAACTAAGTGTCTCGATCTATAAAGTTCTTTATCTTCATATACATGTCCTCTAAGTTTGACACTTTAAATACCATCACAACCAAGTCTCAATTCAAAGAGTTCTGAGTCCAAAGATGTTTGTCCTCTAACCTTAATATTCAAAATCCAAGTATCAAATGTCAGTCAATAGAGTTATCTATCCAGAAATATTCGTCGTCTAACTTCGACACTCCAAAGACCCTTCACAAACAAGCACACCTAAAAATAATCCATAAAGTTTTCCACTTAAAGACATTCGTCCTACGATTTTGACACTTTAAGAATCCTCCACTCCTCTAAGCTATCATCCAAGCGGGATCTTCTCATGGCTACTCATTCGAGGAGCTTACTCTGAGTAGAGCCCAAAACTCATAAAGAGTCAAATAGTATCATACTCATTACTCTTAACTAAAGTCCACACATACAACACATAATTCATATAATAATCATACCTCACACACATAGTGTCATATACAAACACATCTAACTATCTATACATAAGCACAAGCAAGAAATCAAGAAAAGAAAACTAAAATGTTAGGTCATCAAGCAAAATCCCAAACTTTCATTTTTTTTACACTTCAATAGAAAACACATTTTTAACACTAAACACCAAAATAAAAGATATACCTTCCATTACCACCGACGTTTAACAAGTAAAATTCAAACTTTAGAAGAATAAATTAAAAATCAAAACTTTCAACATCTTCACAACCAAAAAAAACATGTTTTTATCACCAAATAATAATAATACAACACAACTCAATAGAAATCATAATGTTGAGATTGTTGATAGTGGGAGTATAGCATTAGCTGAACCCACAATCTTTGTGATATTTGTTTTTGATGATGACAACACATTGTTAATAAAGCACATGTATATGTACTGTGTTATATGCTTATGTGATAACTGTGAGATTTATACAAGCATAACTGTGAATATAATGTGTTGATTATTGCATACTACTGTGTTTGAAATGTGATTATATCTTTGATGCATAATATGAGTTTTGAAATAAGAAAAACCACACGTACCAAGCATATATGCATGACTTAATCGATTACAATGATGAGTTAATCAATTAAGGTCATCAGATACCTTAAGCTTTAAACTATGGCAAAAAACAGGTTTTAAATCGATTACGTTAGTGGTTAAATCGATTAAAACTGTGTGTTTGCATAAATATTTTTCAAGTGTGATGTGATGGATTTTGAGAAGAAAAGTTTTCAAAAATACACTAAGTGTTAAAACTTAATCGATTACATAGATCTTGTATTCAATTAAGTTTGTTAGAGTTTTGAAAACTATTTCATTGATTGACATAACTGTCACAACAGTCATATTTTTGAATATATTGACCAAACATTTATTGCTAATCGATTGCATTAATTGAGCATTCAATTAATGACTTTGACTGTTGTTGATCTATTATAACTGTAAAAAGAAACCGATTAGATTAATAACATAATCGATTAAAATTCGTCTGTTTTGACTAACTCTATATATTAGCGCATGGTTAGAAATTCTGTAAGAAGAAGAGACATTTTGTGATTAACACTTTCATATTAGTTTCAGATAAATGCTTTGTAGTCTTACAGAAGAGAGAACCGCTCCAAGAAATAAGAATTGTCATGGTGTTCAAGTCTTGAAGATTTCTTGAGGAACAAGATTGATTGATTTGTAAAGGCTGATCATTCTGCACAACAAAGGTGCATACTGCTGGATCAGGAGCTCTTGCAAATGCTTAGTGTTGTTGTTTCCTTGTGCTATATACAAGAAGAAGAACGTGGTTGTTGACTTTGAGGGGGATCTTAAAGGGTTGACTGTAGGAGAGGATTGTTCTTGCTGCTAGTCTGTTGTATATTGGCTATTTTAGATTAGTGAGTTAGAGAGGTTGTTTACATTTTGACAAGTGAGGTCACTGTAAAAACCTTGTTGTAAAAACTCAGATTTTATAGTGCAATTGGCTTTTAGAGTTTGAATATTCTTCTCCGTATCTCTCTAGATTTAATTGGTTGCATATTATATGTATTCGAATACGCATATTGTTTCATTGCACACATATTTACTTGCGATTCAAGAAAAGTTTAAAGACTTTTAGTTTTGCTAAAAAGATTTTAAATGCAATCATTTTTATTCATCACCAATTCAAGAAAAGTTTAAAGACTTTTAGTTTTGCTAAACATCTTTTTTTAACACATAATCTATTTTGTTTCCCTTACACATAACAGTAAACACACTTTGTATCTTTTACCGAAAAAATAAAGTTTTATCATAACAAAACACACATAAGAATAATATGGACTCAATTGACAAACAAAAGAATGATAAAGACTATTTAAGTTCACTTACATGAATACTCAACATTTCAACTAAACCCCTTAACATTTATGATAAACTCCAACCTTCTTTTCACACGTTCCTCCTCAAGAAATTGTTAAGACAAGATCGTCTAAAGATAATACACTGTCTAGTATTTCAAGTTTTGAAGTTTAACAAACAAAATTTAACGAAATACCATTTAATGAAGATACGTATTGTCTTGTCAATTATAAAAGGTTAAAAAATATTTGACAAAAGCACGTTTAGTGAAAGACGTAGTAAATGCTACATATCTTATCAATTTATACTACTATGCAAAAGCTCATACTCGCACTAAACAATTATTTTACGAATCATGCTTCAACACTTTATCAACGTATAGATCATTAAATGTATGAACATAATATACTTTATTTGCTTTTATTTTCTCTCTTTATTTGTGCAGATATTGACAATACATAAATCTACTCAAAAGCAATGCACATGAATCAAAAAGACGTTGTAAAATAGGAAGACATTCCCAGAGTGTTTCCTAAAGGTTTATGTTTTGCCATAGCCATACAAGCTCTCGCTATGGTAAATACTGATAGAAAAATCCCTTAGTAAATTACTAACGGAAAAATTCATCGGTAAATTCGTCTGTAAATATCGCGATCGGGTTCATCTTCTTCCCCGCTCTAGTTTTGCTTCTTTCTTTCATTTTTATCCATCCAGCAAATAATCCATTTAAAAAATAAATAACGCTCATTCCAAACAATGCAGGGTGCACAATGGTGGTGGCAAACATTGGCTTTGGCCGAACTTCGAGCGAACAACGACAGTGTTGCATAGTGGAGACAATGTTTAGTTGCATAGTTTCGTGAAAGGGGAAGAATAGAGGAAATGCCCCTTTCCTGTGCCTACTAGAGAAGAAAAAGTTGGAGTGAAAGACATTAAATATGAAGACAAAGATGGAGTTGATGGAGACAGAGATAGTGGCCTGACTAAATAGAGATAAAGATGGCTTGGGCTTGCAACTATGGTGGTGAGATGGGGAAGGAGGAGAAAAATGATGTTGCCTCGCATAAATATGAGCAAAACATGTGAGTGAGAGAAAATAAATAACCTTTGTGTCTCACGGACAAAGAGTAGAAATGGGCGGGAAAATTTCTGCTCATTTTATCGACAAATTTATCGACGAATTTTTCCATCGGTAAGTTACATACGCATGATCGATGAATTTACCGACTGAGTCTATTAATAGAAAAACCTTTGTATCATTATGTTATTATTCTCTTTATAAGCTTACATCGTATTAGTCTGTTAATAGAAAAAAAAAACATTCAAGTTACCAAATTTCATTGTATTGTAATTATCTTGTCTTTGAGAGTTACTCAAATTTGTACTTATAATCAAACACTGATTGTGTTTGAATATTCTGAAGGGATTTAAAACACTTGTATTGTTTAGCTCAAGAGATTTAAACATGTTAGCATAAAGCTGAAGAGTAGAAATTTTTATGATGTCTCAAAGTCAAGTCTTAAGTTCTCTTATTGTAGGAAGATCTTCATGAAGACTTGTTTTTATATTAAAACTTTTGAATTTTAGTAGATTGATGTATAGGATGTGCTTTATATTTGAATCTGTGTATTGTTTGCCTTAAGGTGCGTTAAAAAATCGTTTTGAATAAAAAACCTCATTTTATACTTAAGATAATCGATTACCACTTATGATAATCGATTGCACAACAGAGGTGCTTACTGCTTGATCAAGAGCTTTAGCAAAAGCTAAGTATTGTTGTTTCCCTGTGGTGTATATAGGAAGAAGAACATGGTTCTTGACTTTCAGAAGGGTCTCAAAGGAGTGACTGTAGGAGAGGATTGTTTTTAGTCTTTTAGTTTTTGCCGATATTAGATTAGTGAGTTAGAGAGGTGATTTACATTTTGACAGTGTGGTCGCTATAAAGCCCTTGTTGTAAAAACTCAGATCTTTATAGTGCATTGGCTTCCAATCTCGGGTTGAGTGGAAAGACACTGAATGTAGGCAGATTGGCCGAACCAGTATAAAACTTAGAGTTTGAATTTTGTGCTCCCTATCTCTCTGCATTAAATCGATTATACTCTGTCTTTATTCGAATACGCATATTGTTACATTGCATACATTTTTACTTGCGATTCAAGAAAAGTTTAAAGACTTATTGTTTTGCGAAAAAGATTTCAAGGGGATCATTTTTATACAACACCAATTCACCCCCCCCCCCCCTCTGGGTGTGAGAAACAAAGCACATCTTTTCTAAGAGTTGGGAAACGACTCAGGGTTACTTTAACCCTATCTAGTTTTGTTACTACTAACTTGGCAATACTGAAGTTTCCTTGTAAACTAGTATTAATTTGATAGCTTCAACGACAACGTATCAAACTTCTTTCAGCTTGTTTGACCTTCATGTATTTTTTGAGGTGACCCGAACGGATCAACTCTTCAATTTTATCATGGAATGTGGAGCACTCCTCCGTGGTTTTCCCTAGGTTATGATGGTATCGGTAGTATTTCTTTCCATCAACATTCCTAGGGGTTGGTTTCTTCCTGATCAGGGGAGAAGGTTCGCGCTAAGCGCCTTCTCTAGAATTCTCGTCCTAGGTGCATTCAGAGGGGTATACTGGTTAAACTTAGGTCTTGTTGCCTTCACCAATGGTGTCGACTTCTTGGGCATCAGTGTCTTCAATACAATCGCAATAAAGGGAAGTGAGCCCTCTGCCTGCACTATTTGAATCGAACGAGTTCCTCTAGTTGTTGCAATACTCATGTCTTGAACAGTTCGACTTGGCCCTTCGGATTGGATGTTCTCCTTTGAGGGGGTAGGAATCATTGACACCGAGTGTTGAGTTGAATTCTCCTGTCGGTCGGCAACATGCTCAACCCTTAGAGCTGTTATATGAGCTTCATGTCTTCTCTTCATCTCTTCTATTTGTCTTTGCATCTCCTTTATCAACTCCATAGGATCTTGCTGATCGCCCATGTTGCTTGTGGTTACCATTGGGTTTTTTTGTTCATCCTCGAGCCCAACAGTGAACGCCAAAATGTTTCGGATGTGGGGTCGAGAACTACTCCTTCACACTTTTAACGTTAGTCTTAAGTTTGCAAACAGAGCTAGTGGGTACCTGTCAAAGACACTTCAACGCTCAAGGGAGTTAAATATGTTCAATTAATTAATACAATGAAATCCTGAATTCAAAATAAATGCAATAATCTACCTTACTTTACCTCTATATCTATAGGTTCCGAAGTGAGTTTTTAATTACAGTTGACTTAATCACGACCCAAAAGTCAATAAACATGTTTTACCTATTTTTATTTATACATGTGTTGGATTTGTGAGAATGATGCTTAAGAGAGTAACCTATAGACTAAACCATTATGTCTGAGATTGAAACAACTTTCCAACGTTCTTTTTGAGAATATTGATCAATGAAAGACAAAAATATTAAATAATAATAAAATATATTATATTTTTGTGACTATTTTTAATTGTCAAAATTTAATAAAATATTATATAATAATGATAATTTTTGTAACCGTTTATATATGTTAATAATTTGTTTTTATTTTTAACAAAAAAGTACCAATACTTAATTTTTATTGTCAAGTTTTTATATATGTAATTTTAAAGATTTCCTTAACTGTAAAATTGTTTTTATGTCGTTTTTTAATCATTAAAAATTAACAATTTAAACATTCACATTAGTAATATCAATTCAGTAATAAATATTATATTTAATTATTTTTTTATATAGTAAATAAAATCACACAAAATAAAACTATCTAATTGCAGTTTTAGTTATAATTATATATTAATTTTATATAAATATAATTAATTGTCTATATAATATAATTTATTTTAAGAAAAATTCTGAATTTAATTTCTCTGGACCGAATTCTGGCACGTTTTAAAAATAGGTTTACTGCTGCTGTAAAAATTTGACAGAATCTGATTGCAGTGATTATTTTGGAAAGTAGAATCTTTTTAAACAAATTCTGAAATATTACTATTATTTGCCCTTTATATTAAAATACTTTGTCATATATAAAAAAAAAGGTGGTTGTGTGGTATGATTCATCGCAAGGAATACAAATAAAATTAAAGTGCACATATTGAGTTGAATGTTACACAACATATTCTTTTCAACTAATCTATTCCAATGCATGTCAAGGACAGAGAATTAAACCTTTACCGACACAAAGTGTAAAATCTAGTTAAAAAGAAACCAATAAACTACAACAAAATTGAAGGAAAAACATTGTTTAAAAGTTATAACTAGATAACTATTGATTGCAAAATTAACTTTTAGAAATAATGATAAAATTAACATTTAACCAAAATGTAAAAGTAATTATTAAGTATATAATTAATGGTTGCATAGTGTATTCTTCTCATTTTTTAAGAGTTAAAATCCTTTGATAAAAAAATAGTAAAGAAAATGCAATATATAAATGCACACTATTTCTAAGTATATCTAAAAAAGGTGGGAGACAAACTAGAAAAGGTGTGAGACAAACTAGGCATTGGTTATGGTTTCCATTCTAAAAAGTTAGAACAAAAAGGACCACTATATATCTTTTTCAGACATCACGGGCGAGGTTTATAATAATCATGTGTACTATGCACTAGCTCACGTTTTCTTTTACTTTTTTTTCCCTTTTTCTTTCTTTTCATCTAATTTGGAGCAAAAGAGCATATGGTCCTGTCCTGCCCTAATAATAATTGTATAAATAACAAATAGGTTTAATGTCTCAAGGTCCCTATTTTTTTCAGAATTTGAAATAGGTTTCTTTATTTTTTGGCGTCTCAATTGAGTTCTTATTTTTGTTAATTTGATGCAAATAAATTATTTCCGTCAATTTCATCAAACGACGTTAATGAATATGTGACGTGGCCTGAGGACAGTATTGACACGTGTAAGGCCACGTCACACATTCATTAACGCCGTTTGATGAAATTGACGGAAATGATTTATTTGCATCAAATTAAGAAAAATAAGGATCCAATTGAGATGCAAAAAAATAAAGGGACCTATTTCAAATTCTGAACAAAAATAGGAACCTATTAAGACATTAAACCTAATAAATATGAAGAAGCAAATATAAAAGGAAGCAATAAAAATATCAAATATAAATGCGTTAAACGCGTTTTAGAAAAGGTATACGACTAAGCAATGAAACACGGTTTTATGAAAAAAAATGAAAAAAATGTGAATCATAACGCGGCACACGTTTTGTTTTTCCTTGACCACGTTTGTGGCTCTCGTTAGTAAAACTCTTTAAATGATATTTTATGTTTAACTATATACCAGCATCCAAATATAAAATTAACTTTTATATATTCTAAACAGATAATGTAAAATGAATTAATAATCAATATATTTGGATGAACTTTTCCATAAAAGAATTTAGATAAGAAAAATATAAAAAATTATTTTCTTTATAATTCAAACTATAATTTGGATCTTGGTCAAACAGGAAACAAAACTTAACGGGTCTAAGACCATCGATTAGGATGACCGCACTCGGAAAACTAATTGTGTAATTATCAAACATGATCAACCAAATTAAAAATGATTTAGTATAAGACAATTAAGTAATATTAAGGTAAGGTGCAATTATAAATATAGGAGTAACTAATGTATATTCAATGTAGCATTCAATACATCTTGTATTTGAATACTTACTAACTTAAACATTGGAGTACCTTTTGTAGGTATACTCGAGCGGCTTGAACGATCAACGTTGGATAAATAGAATATTCTTTAAGACAGAAGGTGCAAGGAGTGAAAAGTGCTCAATCGATCTAGCAGAAACATTTTGGCACATACTATGGAGCTGAGGGATCATTTTTCTACAACCATGGTAACCACAAGGAACATGACGAGGAACGAAGTAGTAGCAGTAGTGGAGATGCATCATATGGATCCTATGGCTATGATACACTAGAAGAGGAGGGAGATGAAAGTAACGAGGAAGAATATAACGCCCCAAATTCTCGGATGCCACAAGTTTACAAAAACAGGTAAATTTTAAATTTTCTTATAGCACGAAAACGTATTTTTCAAAAACCTTATCATTTAAAAATGCATAACTTATTTAAAACATAATAGTTCCAAAAGCCTATCGAATTACATTATTCTAAAAGTAATTAAAATGACTAATGAAATAAACCAACTACAATTACATTATTTCAAAACTCTAGACCAAAAGAACTTTTTTTTATAGAAAATCAAATCTTTTCC
>NW_025909567.1:0-22505 GCF_018835915.1 Vigna umbellata
AAGTTTCAGTTTCAGTCTCAAGGATACACAGCTTGTGACAACTTTGTCACTAAATCTTAAATCATAAATTTGATTTTTCACTTTTAAACGAAAACATATTGTATACCATATTTTTTTTTCTTGTAATTCATGGTTTTACCATTTTTAGTGTATATTTTCAAAAACATTAAAACAAGTAACTATTTTTAATTTCTTTTCTTTTTTGTTAACAAATTTTTTTCTGTCAGCTAAATATTTAAGCTTGAATTACTTCAATTTGTTTTTTCTCAAATGTTACTTATACGTCAATTATCGTTCAGTCAATTTTGCAGGCCATGCTGGTTTGAATGAAAATTTTCTTTTGACTTATTCTTAAGTGGCAACATAAATGTTTGAATGAACCAAATGTTTTGGAAATAGTTCATTTTTTTAAGAATGTTATAGTATGATGCAGTGGCACCATATATCGTTAATTTCAACACTGATGGATCTTAGTAGTGAATATTTATTAAATATCATAATTTAACTTTTCAAGGAATATAATCGTAATTACGAACACTAAAAACAATTAGTGCCGGTCGTGATTTGATTATCTCTTAAGCAACCACTAATCTATCTCTTCCTCTACTGAAATTTCAGATAAACTTTAAATATATCATAATTATAACTGAGCATATGCTGCCAAAAAAATGGAAAAGAAGATTAACTCAACTAATATAAATTAAAGGGTCGATCAATTCAAAGACGATTTTGTTTTGATTTGAAAGGGTCTTGTAATTAAACTGTTTTGGCATTTATATAGTTAAAATATAAATATACGATTTAATATATAGATGTAACTTTTGTCAGCATCTATGTATCTATTCATAATTTGATGTTAATATAATTGTTGATGCTATTTTAAATCAAAGATGTAGGTAAGATTCCTTTTAGGTTGCAACTTACTCCACGAAATTTCATATTTATCTTTTATCTTAATATATTTTTTTCATCAATAATTACTAATAATAAAATGATAATGTGTGTACACTTATCTCAATATACTTAATTTAAAATTTTTGATGTTAGATATGTATATATCTAAATAATCCATATGACACAAATTGTCAAAATATGTATAATGTGATTTTTTTTCATCCCTTAACCTAGTTGATTTTTTGTTGTTCTATTCGTATACCTACTCGATTATGTTGTAAATGACCTATGTGACTATGTCCTTTTTGATTGAATAATTAATTCTGGAAACATTTATCATGTCACTATAATGTGTTCCAATGACAGATTATCACACGACCAATTTATTTGACTTTTACACTAAAACAAACCAACTATCTTCAAAGTCGACTCAAAAATAAATTTTTAATTGACTGATATTAATATTCATTGAAAAAAAAATAAGAAATTTAAACTTTAAAAAATAGTTAAATTATAATTTTTTATCACGCTTTAATTTCTAATTTGCTATTTTAGTTTCTCAACTTTTGCGATTTCAATTTGCACATTTTAAAAAAATCTACAAATGAATCTTCGTTTTCACATACACAATCACGGTATTTTAGTTTTCACACTTGAAACCAAACTCACTCTAAAGTTTAATAGTATCTTAGACTAAAATTACAAAATGCTATTAAAATATGTCAGAAATTCGTTAGTTAATGTGATCCATCACGAGTTTGGATTAGGTTGGATGAAAAAAATTTTAAAATTTTAATATGAGTTAATTTTGAATCTAATTTATTAAGAACCTGACTCATTCGATTTGAACTCAATTTACATAAATTTGTTTTTTTTTAATTATTTTTTATTATATTTATAGTTTGAGATGATTTTGGATTATATTTGAATTATATTAAGTTTTTTTTTTATTTTAAATTGTTTTAGAATTTAACATAATTTTAGATTGAAATTTATTTAGATTTGAATTAAAAAAAATTATTAATAAAATGATTAAAATCATAATTTAATTTAAAATAAAACCTAAATCACATAAAAGAGATTAAAAGATTATTAAAACCATAATCTAATTTAAAATAAACTATAAATTATCAATAATAAATACTCTTTGGCAATGACGAATCTAAGACCTTAATAAGAAAAAAAAATCAAATGATGTATTTACATACTCTCAATTACACATATTTATTATAAAACAGTGACTTCAAATATATAATTTCCTTTTTTTTCATAAACTTAGGACCATGCGTCCATCACTGCTGTTAAGATCTGTATAATCATGAAGAAAAAATAAAGGTAAGCACATGAGAAGCAAACTTTCAAACATTTATCTTTCATAAAAGTTTATTCATTTTCCTAGAAAGTTTAAAACGATGAAATCTCTCCTCACATGCATGGTAAAGTTTCACTCTGTATTCTTCTAAACGATCATTCTCCTTCTGAATAAACACTCACTATCAATTTCAATTTTCTACTGATTTTTTTACTGTTTATCTGCCATAATTACAAAAAAAAAGACCCAATAAATATCTGGACTCATCATGATACTGAGCAAGCATTACCACACATCAGTTATAATTTATTAACAATTTGACACAGTAAATTTTATTTTAAAACTTTAGCATAAGCATTGTGAATTTATAGGAAAATATTTGACAATATTTTTTTATAATATTTTAACATCATGTGTTATTATATGATTAATTTATATTAATATTTATGATTATTATTGTTAATTATAGAATAGTTTTAGATCAATCACATGATAAAAAAATACATAATATTAACACGCAAAATACTAGTTTATATTATTATTATTATTATGCATCTTAGGCTATTATAAATAATGATTTCTTCAACTTCCATTAAAAATATTATATCACTTAAAGTAAAAAGGACTGGTTTTTTAGTCAGTGAATGGCAATTGTTTATGGAGTGCATCATACACAAGTGACTGAATTTTTAATTGTGCAAAAACCAAGATGAGATTAGATACGATAGACAATATAAATTATAAAAGTATAAAGTAACGTGAGTGGTTGATCAATATGCTCAGCATTATTCTTTAACTAATATATATATCTTTTTTCTAAAAATGTTTAACTGTGACGAGTGTTGCAGATTCATCATAGTCAAAGTTTCTCAAGACTCAGTAAACACAGTCACAGAATTACTTACAAATTATTTACCAACAATGTTTTTTTCACATGAACAGTAAAATTGTAACTCTTTATCAAGTGAATCGATCTTTGTCGACACTGTTTCACACCAATAGAGATTCCCCAAATGAACTCATTTCGATGAATTGGCTATGATCCATGTTCAGGAGGTGGTAATATTCTTCATACAGTTGTTGCAGAGAGCCATGATCTGAAGGAAAATAAGAGTGGCATTCCATATCAGAGGCATTGACCAGGTCATGGTCCTCACTGAAGAAGCCAAAATCATCACTTTCTCCCACATTTCTAAATTCACTGGCCAAGTTTGATTCTTTTGTCAAGGGGCTTTCTTCCTTTTCTTGGTTTGTTGATGCACTTGCCGAGTTGGAATCAAAGGTGTATGTGTTATTACTATCTGTTCTTGGCAAATACAAAGCCTTCGCTCTGATTGGTTTTGGTAGGTAAACTTGTGTCTTTGGTGGCTCTGCATTATCTTTGTCTCCTTTGTTCTTCTGCTTGTTCTTCTTTTTGCCACCGTTCTTCTTCTTTTTGCTGCCACTTGCAGGTTCTTGCTGAGGACTCTCCAAGGAATTGGGTGTCTCAGTATCTTCTCCTGTTTGATTTTTCAGCTTTTTGCAGAGATGGGTGTTCCAATAGTTCTTTATTTCATTGTCGGTTCTGCCTGGTAATCTTCCTGCTATGAGGGACCATCTGTTCCCCAAAAGTGAATGCATTCTGATTATAAGATCATCTTCTTCTGGGGTTATGTTTCCTCTCTTTATATCAGGTCTCAGATAATTCATCCATCTCAATCTGCAACTTTTCCCACATCTAAGAAGCCCTGCATATTCAATCACAGTCATCGATCAGTATTTACCCAATGAATCAAAATTAACAAAAATTCAATTTATACACTATTTATGTATTCATAAACCATAACTCATTCACCCCATCAAAGAAAAGATTAAACTTGAGAAATAAATAAGCTAATCAGCAATTCAAAACTCTCAATTACCAGCTTTTTTGGGTAGTGATTTCCATTGGCCTTCTCCATGAGCTTGTATATACTTTGTAAGCAATGCATCTTCTTTAGGAGTCCATGGACCTTTGTGCAACCCTACTTTAGAACAACAAGGAGCTCTTCCCATTTTTTGGCTCTGTAAAATTAGGGTTCTTACTTGAACTATGCAAGAGAGAGAGAGAGAGAGATAGAGAGAGAACGAAAGGTCCTCTTTGTAACTCTATGGGAAGGTGGAAAGTGCAGAAGCAGAGCACCTTAAGATGCCAACACTTGTTGAATTTATATAATAGTGGAGTCGTACCAATTTTTTTTAATTTTATTTATTGTTTTTTAGGTCATTATCATGCTGTGTATGATGACAAATTGAAAAGCCAACAGTGGCTGCTATTATATATTCATTTTCCCTACATGTCTCGATTTATTTACTTAATATTCCTGTGGTTAATAACATAATGGTAGTTAGTTATCGAGATTCTTATTTTTGTTTTCAGTTTTGTTTTTTAAGAAAATAACAGAAAAACAAGTTATGTAAAAAAATATATTTTTTGTTATATTAATTATTTGTAACCAGACTTTAAAATATGTAATTTTGGTCTCTGTTAAATTAAAAAAAAACGTATTTTTTATTAAATATAAAATATGTGAATATGAAATATATTTATAATAAAAAAATACTCTTATTATATAAAAATATAATAATTCATAACTTCAATACCTTTGCCTTCTCTCTCGTTTTGGTCGTCCGATTTAAGTCCAATTTTTATTATTGTGTTTCTTTCAAATTAAAATGAAGATTTATAATCAAATAATAATACACATAAACTAAGCAGGTCGAGGTATGATTAAATGATATAAAGTTAGACAAGTATAAAAATACTTAAAATGTGATTTTTCTTTAGGTTAAATAACATAGGATATCGATCAGGGAAAAAAATAAGACTAGAATAGTCAACCCAAAACGATAGATAGATATTGAGAAAATTACTTTTGTGCGTGCCACTGTTTTCAAAATGGCAATTTACGATCAAGATTCTTTGAAAAGTTGTAAAATTTGTTTGATTATTATTTTTGTTTTATGCGATGAGAGTATAAAGAAAAGAACTTTTTTTTTCTAAAAATCGTTCTATTTATGATAATATTTTTCATTCCAATTTCTACACGGAAATAAATATAATAAAAAACATTTTTCCACATAACTCTCCTTTTTTATTTATTTTATTTTAACCCAATAGTAAAAAAATACAAGAATACTAAGACAAGCTAAGCATATTCCTTCTTTCTCTCTCCGGCGGCATCATTAGGCTGCGCGCTCTCTCTCTGGCGGCGGCGCCCTCTCTCTCTCCGGCTGCAGTAACAATCAGAAGACTAATAACATTTTGTCGTTTTCTTTTTTGTCCTTTCTAAACACCACAAACATCTCACACTATCTCTTAATGGTCAATCATTAATTAAACGTCTAAATACTAATTATGCAATCATTAACTATTTAAAAGTTAACCTAATTTGAATAGCTTTTGCAATTTGGAAAGTGGGCTGTCCATGGCTTGAAACTCCTCTGGTTATTCCATTATGAATAAATTTGCCTCTAACACCTCACTATTGAAAATGAAAAAGTAATTTTAAAATAAATTCTCGTTATTTTTAGATTTTGATGTCAAGGTTTGTTCCAAAATATTAAATACTTTTACGTAATTTAAGAGTCAAAATTAATAATCATTTAAATGTATTTTTCTATATCAATTCTTTTAATCTTAAAAATAAAATTTATTTTTCTATTACATTGATAGTCTCACTTAGTTTAGGTTTTAAAATTTTTCTTTCTTTTTTCATTTTGATATATCTCTTAAATATAAAAAAGTAACGAATAATACTCTAAAACGGATAATGCATCAAATGAATAATAATAGACCATGATATATTGACAATTTTTTATAATAATTTTTTGACAATAAGTCACACGTTACTATTTTATTGTTCTGTTTAAATTAATTTTAAAAAATATCTGAAACTGTCCCATCATTTGTAAAAAAAATTGTTAAAAAAACATCCTATAATAATTTATCCAACAATATCATCTAACAAACTTGGCATCGAAACCATAATTATTCAATTCTGAATTAAATTAAAAAAATATTGTTTTTTGTTTTTTTTTCTAATGTAAACAAAAAGCATCCCTTGTAATATTTTAGGGTTTCAATTACCTTATTTTACTGTACAATGAAGTCGTATAATGTAGGACAGTTTGAAAGAAATCATGCATGTAAGACGTCAAAACAAAGCATGCAGAAGAAGTGGTGGAGTTGTTTTTCTTTTCATGTTGTTGAGTTTTGAAAAGCACGAATCTGTGCAAAGAAAGCAAATTAATTAAGTAAAAGAAAATGCATGGTATTCTAAATTATATATATTTAGTATTTGGAAGACGACAGATTGAAATTAAGCCAAATATTAGCTCACTTCCTTGTCAGAAAAAAATTCATCAATTTTGAAACATAGCAACGAAGATATTAAATAAAAAGGACAATTTGAAACATAGCAACGTAGAATAAAAACTCCGATTAATTATGTTCAACCACACGTGCTTGTACTTTTGACCATCTTTATGGGCTTAGATTAATAATATCTGTAAACAAATGTAAAATATTACTATTTTAATAAAGTGCCTTATCCTGAATAAATATCTTATGACCTAAAAATTATCAAATACCAATATTTTTAAATAATGGATTTTTATTAATATATTTTTTAGAAAATACGTATTATTGTAAAATAAGATTGATTTTTTAGTCACCGACTATTGAAAGGTATATCTAATAATGTAAGTGAAATAAGGATTGAAATGAGAAACTTAAACAAGTGAGAAACAACCTAAAGAAATGAAGTATTTTTTAATGAAAAGAAAGAAAGAAAACATATGGTGAACGAATCTAATTGAATTTTACATTTACAATTTTAGCAGTTAAATTATGTAAAAACAAACATTTTAATGAGAATGCATATCAAAATTTAGATAAATGGAATATTCATATGTATTAATATTATAGTTTTTTTTCTTTTTTACTTGTATGAAAANTACCAGCTTTTTTGGGTAGTGATTTCCATTGGCCTTCTCCATGAGCTTGTATATACTTTGTAAGCAATGCATCTTCTTTAGGAGTCCATGGACCTTTGTGCAACCCTACTTTAGAACAACAAGGAGCTCTTCCCATTTTTTGGCTCTGTAAAATTAGGGTTCTTACTTGAACTATGCAACAGAGAGAGAGAGAGAGATAGAGAGAGAACGAAAGGTCCTCTTTGTAACTCTATGGGAAGGTGGAAAGTGCAGAAGCAGAGCACCTTAAGATGCCAACACTTGTTGAATTTATATAATAGTGGAGTCGTACCAATTTTTTTTAATTTTATTTATTGTTTTTTCGGTCATTATCATGCTGTGTATGATGACAAATTGAAAAGCCAACAGTGGCTGCTATTATATATTCATTTTCCCTACATGTCTCGATTTATTTACTTAATATTCCTGTGGTTAATAACATAATGGTAGTTAGTTATCGAGATTCTTATTTTTGTTTTCAGTTTTGTTTTTTAAGAAAATAACAGAAAAACAAGTTATGTAAAAAGATATATTTTTTGTTATATTAATTATTTGTAACCAGACTTTAAAATATGTAATTTTGGTCTCTGTTAAATTTAAAAAAAACGTATTTTTTATTAAATATAAAATATGTGAATATGAAATATATTTATAATAAAAAATACTCTTATTATATAAAAATATAATAATTCATAATTTCAATACCTTTGCCTTCTCTCTCGTTTTGGTCGTCCGATTTAAGTCCAATTTTTATTATTGTGTTTCTTTCAAATTAAAATGAAGATTTATAATCAAATAATAATACACATAAACTAAGCAGGTCGAGGTATGATTAAATGATATAAAGTTAGACAAGTATAAAAATACTTAAAATGTGATTTTTCTTTAGGTTAAATAACATAGGATATCGATCAGGGAAAAAAATAAGACTAGAATAGTCAACCCAAAACGATAGATAGATATTGAGAAAATTACTTTTGTGCGTGCCACTGTTTTCAAAATGGCAATTTACGATCAAGATTCTTTGAAAAGTTGTAAAATTTGTTTGATTATTATTTTTGTTTTATGCGATGAGAGTATAAAGAAAAGAACTTTTTTTTTCTAAAAATCGTTCTATTTATGATAATATTTTTCATTCCAATTTCTACACGGAAATAAATATAATAAAAAACATTTTTCCACATAACTCTCCTTTTTTATTTATTTTATTTTAACCCAATAGTAAAAAAATACAAGAATACTAAGACAAGCTAAGCATATTCCTTCTTTCTCTCTCCGGCGGCATCATTAGGCTGCGCGCTCTCTCTCTGGCGGCGGCGCCCTCTCTCTCTCCGGCTGCAGTAACAATCAGAAGACTAATAACATTTTGTCGTTTTCTTTTTTGTCCTTTCTAAACACCACAAACATCTCACACTATCTCTTAATGGTCACTCATTAATTAAACGTCTAAATACTAATTATGCAATCATTAACTATTTAAAAGTTAACCTAATTTGAATAGCTTTTGCAATTTGGAAAGTGGGCTGTCCATGGCTTGAAACTCCTCTGGTTATTCCATTATGCATAAATTTGCCTCTAACACCTCACTATTGAAAATGAAAAAGTAATTTTAAAATAAATTCTCGTTATTTTTAGATTTTGATGTCAAGGTTTGTTCCAAAATATTAAATACTTTTACGTAATTTAAGAGTCAAAATTAATAATCATTTAAATGTATTTTTCTATATCAATTCTTTTAATCTTAAAAATAAAATTTATTTTTCTATTACATTGATAGTCTCACTTAGTTTAGGTTTTAAAATTTTTCTTTCTTTTTTCATTTTGATATATCTCTTAAATATAAAAAAGTAACGAATAATACTCTAAAACGGATAATGCATCAAATGAATAATAATAGACCATGATATATTGACAATTTTTTATAATAATTTTTTGACAATAAGTCACACGTTACTATTTTATTGTTCTGTTTAAATTAATTTTAAAAAATATCTGAAACTGTCCCATCATTTGTAAAAAAAATTGTTAAAAAAACATCCTATAATAATTTATCCAACAATATCATCTAACAAACTTGGCATCGAAACCATAATTATTCAATTCTGAATTAAATTAAAAAAATATTGTTTTTTGTTTTTTTTTCTAATGTAACCAAAAAGCATCCCTTGTAATATTTTAGGGTTTCAATTACCTTATTTTACTGTACAATGAAGTCGTATAATGTAGGACAGTTTGAAAGAAATCATGCATGTAAGACGTCAAAACAAAGCATGCAGAAGAAGTGGTGGAGTTGTTTTTCTTTTCATGTTGTTGAGTTTTGAAAAGCACGAATCTGTGCAAAGAAAGCAAATTAATTAAGTAAAAGAAAATGCATGGTATTCTAAATTATATATATTTAGTATTTGGAAGACGACAGATTGAAATTAAGCCAAATATTAGCTCACTTCCTTGTCAGAAAAAAATTCATCAATTTTGAAACATAGCAACGAAGATATTAAATAAAAAGGACAATTTGAAACATAGCAACGTAGAATAAAAACTCCGATTAATTATGTTCAACCACACGTGCTTGTACTTTTGACCATCTTTATGGGCTTAGATTAATAATATCTGTAAACAAATGTAAAATATTACTATTTTAATAAAGTGCCTTATCCTGAATAAATATCTTATGACCTAAAAATTATCAAATACCAATATTTTTAAATAATGGATTTTTATTAATATATTTTTTAGAAAATACGTATTATTGTAAAATAAGATTGATTTTTTAGTCACCGACTATTGAAAGGTATATCTAATAATGTAAGTGAAATAAGGATTGAAATGAGAAACTTAAACAAGTGAGAAACAACCTAAAGAAATGAAGTATTTTTTAATGAAAAGAAAGAAAGAAAACATATGGTGAACGAATCTAATTGAATTTTACATTTACAATTTTAGCAGTTAAATTATGTAAAAACAAACATTTTAATGAGAATGCATATCAAAATTTAGATAAATGGAATATTCATATGTATTAATATTATAGTTTTTTTTCTTTTTTACTTGTATGAAAAGCAAATCATATACGTACTAAAATGTTTCTATTAGATTAAATTTATCTTTTGTTAATTTTAGGTGAAGCAAACATACTAATTGTTTAAAAAATACTGTAGCATATATTCTGATTAAAAATTACTATAAATATTTAAAAGCACAGGAAGTACATACATAGTTTTAAGAAATTAAGAAAATAGATAATATTAGTTTTGTTTATCCATAATCATTTTTAATAGAAAGGCAATGATAAAAAGACAAAATAAGTTCGAAAAAAAATATATCATTATTTGTAAATGTATTTATTCAATAATATATTGGTGTAAATATGTGTTTTTACTGTGTCTGTATTTTTATTACAATAATATAGTTTTACAAAAGTAAATATATTTGTATATAAATAGTGAAAAATAAATGCTTCATTTTTAGTTAAGGTATTGTGGACTTATTGATAGATAGAATTATGCAATTATGTACTTTTACCACGTCATATAATTATTTTAATTTAATAAATTAAATGCTTTTAAAGAAGAATGGTACCAAAAATTTTAACAGAAAATTATATCCTTTACAGATAGATATAAATAAATAATATAATATAATTTTAGCAAAAAATGAAAGAAAAAAACATAAAAAAAAGGTTGTATCTTTTTGAATAAAGATATAATATTAAGTATTTGGGTAATTTCAATACTCCTTTCAATGGAATTGCTGACTCATCAGTTATATTTTACTTTTATTCATCCCCTATTTAAATTGTTGAATGAAGATGATTTGAGAGGCAAAAATTACGGTTTTTTACCAAGAAAATGCTTCGAAGGTTTTTATTTGTAATATTATTTTTATACATCATAAATTATATTGTTTTTTCTTCAAATCTAAACTTGTTTTTACTGTTGAATTTTGTTGAAATTTAAATTTAAGTATCAGAAAATATTTTTAAAAACATTATTATAATATCTTTGAGTTGAGGTTTTATGTTAAGAATTTATAAAATTATTTTTTATTTTAATATTTAGTATTATGTATTGTAAAAATTACGATATTATAATTTTAATTATAAATTATTTTATTAATACCGTTCCAATTTCAGTTGAATTATTTCAATCACTAATCTTATTTCAGAAGTATTGATTTCAATTTGTATTTTACTGTTAATTATTTTGTATATTATGCGTGTGTGTGTGTGTGTATATATATATATATATTAGTGTGAGGAAATCTAATAGATTAGTTTGGTGATTAAATATTATAGATGCATATTATGTTATTGAGATGGTTCTTGTAGAAATTTGATTTTTTTTATTGTTGATGTTAATAAAAAAATATTTATTGATATTTACATATCAATTTTGATTCGTAGTAACATAATATAAGTACACATGAATTTTATATACAAATCTTGAAAAGTGAGTTACATATAATTTTATACACATATTTTACCTATCGATATTTTAGTATAGTATGTAATGTTAGTATATTTGGGCGAAAATATTCCTTAAGGATATTTTTTGTATGTAAATATTTAAAATTCGTATGTAATAAAAAAGCATTACTTACCGATATTATATATGGATTTTTAAAATTAATTATTAAAAGTAATTAAAATATAAAAGTAAGAAAACTTTTATCATTTTGTTTTCTCCCTCCGTGGTTCTTCATCTTTATAATTTTTGCAACCTCAATTCCTTTTGTCCGTAGTCTGTTGTCATCGCTAGCGTGTTATCCCCGTCAGTCCTTGCCACCGTCATTCCATGTCGTCTTCTCGCCGTGACTTCCTCTCGCCATCACTCCTTCTCGCCGTCAGTCCCTCTTGGCGTCACTCTCTCTCGCCTTGGCATTGTTGATCACAATCACAGTTTTTTCATCTGGTAAGTAATACCCTCTCATCGTTGGTTCATAAATCCCTAAAATTGTAAAACCAAAAGACCTTAATTTAATATATCTACTTTCTTCTTTCTTGTCATTGGCATGTAACGGTATGTGGTGTGGTTCGAAAGATGTTGTTCCTTTGTTAACAGACATCGATTGAGGTGCATATTAGGAACATTGGAATTGCTATTGAGGTATGTTTTAGTGAAATTTGTCTTCTCATGACGTTTTTGTTATGATTTTTTTGTAAAACCCTAAAAAATCCAGTATATAGCAAAAGGATAATGTGAGTACTCGAAGGGTATGCTATCTCTTTAATTAGTATACACTTATTGGAAGTCTCACATTGATTAGAGATAAGGCCAATTCATAGTATATAAGTGGGTGCAAACCTCACCTTACAAGTCTGTTTTGGGGGGTTGAGTAAGGACTAAAGTCCACTTTTTAACATGGTACCAGAGCCATGTTAGAATCTATCCCAGCGGTATTTGTTGCTTGTTGGGGCATATTGTTCCACCCGCTATCGGGCCTTTATCAAACCACCCATTAATGTATAGTTTCACGCTCGAGATGTATATACTTCGACGTCATGGAGTGTATTGGAAGTCTCACAACGACTAGAGATAAGGTCAATTCATCATAGTATATAAGTGGGAGCAAACCTTACCTTACAAGCTGATTTTTTCTTGCGAGGTTTATTGCCTCGGTTCCTTTGAACCGAGGCAATATGTGGTATTTTTTTTCGTCAGACTTTATTTATTTTTTGTATCTTTAAACAATTTGGATAACATAAGTTTAATTTTCCTACGATGTTTGTCATCTTTTGCTTGCAGAACACCACTTATTATGTTCAAGAAGATGTTCTAGCTGTAGTAGATGGATCCAATAATACTCTTTGAAGAACTTCAACTACAAAGTCATGAATCTACAAATGTTCTAGTTGGGATATCACTTC
This sequence comes from Vigna umbellata, assembly GCF_018835915.1. The sequence continues at coordinate 13,068 of NW_025909567.1, forward strand.
CTCCTATTCATCCTTACTCCATGGAATAGATTCCAAATATTCTAGGCATGAAACAACCAAAAGATCAAACATTATTATTGTCGATACTTACAAAATAACGTAAGTAAACGTAAGAACATAAATCCAATTATAGTCAAGAAATAAGAACAAAAAGAATGTACAAAACAATGAACATCAAAATGAAAGCAAGCTCAAAACTTTAGGGACCCCATCGTCCATGGAACACAACTTGGCCTTGAGATCCTCATAGTGCATCAAAACCACAACTTCCACATACACTTCCACGTCGTCACAGTCGTTGATCTCTACCGAGTGAGACATCACACCGTCGTAGCAAAACTTCTCTGCAAAGAATCGACTCTTCTCGGCCAAAACACTCTTCTAGACCTCCATCGACACCCTCAGGTCATCCTGCCCAACCACCATGAGCCGGATGTCGCCCCCCTCGAGCAAGGCAGGCTCCCAAAGAAGCTTTGGAGAGTCAATCTTGCACCTTGCAACGCTTGTCGTTGGAGAATTTGTGCTCCTCAGACATCATGTCGAAGAACGTTTGCATGTGCACATGAGTTTGAGGTTGAGTTTGACTGGGGCGAATTGAAGATAGTGGTGGTGGGAGGGTTGTGGAAAGGGAGAATGAAAGGGTTGGATAAGGTATGAAACCTTCCTTTATCATCACTGATGCTTCCCTCGAAGAGTCGTTACTGTTTTACGTTTCTGAATTTTAGTTATCGAAGAAGTTATTGCCTCGGTTAAGTAGAAAACCGAGACAATAAGGATCTACTGCCTCAGTTCTAAAGACAATCGATGTGTAAACCTTTTAGAAAAATACAAAATAAAATTATAAATGGCAAAATTTGAAAATATTTCTAACTATAGGCATCGCTTCACAGTTAAACCGAGGCATAAACGCCCTATGACATCGGTTCAAATGGAACCGAGACAGTAGAGGTTGACAAAATGGATTTGGAACATTCAGATACAGAGGTTGTCAACTTTTGGCAGGGCATATTGTTTCGGTTCTGCACAGAACTGAGGTAGTAGGACTATTTTGAAAAAACTGTTAGAGTGAAAGCAGTGTGTTTTGCCTTGGTTGGTCAGAAAACCGAGACAATATACTCCTTAGGTATCAGTTCCAATTGAACCGAGATATATAATTTTGCAAAAATTATGAAGTTACCAACGTGTTTTGATACGCTTTGATTTTTTTTAAACCGAAACGTAACGTGCGATTTAAAAAACTATTTATTTACTTAGGACAACCCTAAGACATGATACTAAAATATCCAAATGAGCAGCCAAATAATTAGCAATGCAGATAAGATAATGCCTTAGGTGGGTACGTGGGTTTGCATGCTTTGCATGCTTGATGTGAACTTTGAATTGGAAACACTGATAACACATGTATTGGTTTTAAGGGTTCCTTTTATATTCGTTCTTAAACTATCCATCAATATAACAATTCTCTTTTTATTCTCTCTAAAATCTCTATAAATATCACCATATATATTTTTTTTCATTTTTCTTCTGTCCTCCACTTTATGTTTTTGGTACATGTATAGTTCTTGCAATGCTTTTCCAAAAAAATCTCGACAAAAACTGTACCTAGCAGTAAAGTTCATTCAATATATATGCATTCAAAAGGGAATGTAGTTTTAAGGAAATCTAGGGGTTAATTAAGTCATAGTCCATGCTTCATTGATTAAGATAATTAAGGGTATCTTTAGTAAGATATATTAATTGTTGCGAGTATCTTATATTTTAAGATACAATATTTATGTCTTGTTTATTGAAGCAAATCTATATGAAGGAGCATTTCTTGAAAATAGTTAAGTTTTGTATTAAAAAAAAACTTAGCTGCTTACAAATGAAAAACTCTTGTTTTTATCATATATGTTAAAAATCAATATTTTAATTTAAAATTAAAATCAATTGTAAATTAAACTCTTGTTTTCGTTTTTACTGCTGCTTTAGTGTATTTATGTATGGATTAAACTAAATATGCTGTGACAATCACTTAAACTGTTTTAATATACAAGATATTAACAGTTAGTATATTAAATTGATAGCAATAAAAATGCTCTGATGAGTGTTAATTTTTTACACAATATCACGTATTTAAATTAGTTTACTTTTAATTTTTTCGAGCAAATCATACAAAAAAAAAAGTAGTTATTTTTCTTAAAACAGCCATCACTAAATTCTTTCATCCTCACATTGTAAAGTCATGAAAAATTACAAGCAAGTTCATTGTTACAATAGTACATGAAACTGTGATTTTTTTTTTGNTTAGTGTATTTATGTATGGATTAAACTAAATATGCTGTGACAATCACTTAAACTGTTTTAATATACAAGATATTAACAGTTAGTATATTAAATTGATAGCAATAAAAATGCTCTGATGAGTGTTAATTTTTTACACAATATCACGTATTTAAATTAGTTTACTTTTAATTTTTTCGAGCAAATCATACAAAAAAAAAAGTAGTTATTTTTCTTAAAACAGCCATCACTAAATTCTTTCATCCTCACATTGTAAAGTCATGAAAAATTACAAGCAAGTTCATTGTTACAATAGTACATGAAACTGTGATTTTTTTTTTGGCCTAGTGTAAATCAGTAACTTATATTGAATATTATAATATTTGTTATCTAGTCAATGAATTATATAATTAATTATGTTGAACTGAATACATTTTTTACATTTATACATTATTAAATATTTGTGATAAAATTTCAAAATTGGTAGCTGAAATTTAATGTACAACAACCTTCTTTTTACAATTAAGAGAAACGTGTAGTAAGGTTTGAATTCAATAATTACAGGTACATATAAGCGAATTTATGCTTATACAATTATAGTTAAATTGTAACGGTGTAATAATAGAGTTGATGGAATGGTAGAATAATAGAGTTAGACTGAGAAGATGACCTAAATTATTTTAGGTTATTGTTTCGGAAGGCTTTTCTTACTGGCAAGTGTCCTAATATAGAGTCGTGTATTAAGTATTGCCTAATTTTTCATTAATTGTTATGTGTACAGAAGATGGATCATGCTTCATCAAATCCTTTATGGATGTACGATAGGTGTCATAAAGGAACATGTGTTTTGAAACAGTCTTTATAAGTAATATTAGGAGTTGAAGAGTTTATAAGTAAAGCTTGTGAAAGACTGTTATCACAATGAAGGGGACTTTGACGTCCATGTATAAAGTGTGATTGTACAAAGATTCTGGAGGAAAAAGTTGTGAAGGTTCTCACCTCTACAACACGGTCTCAAGCCTAATTATTTCATTTGGAAGGATCATGGGAAAACAATGACAAAAGATTATTTAGACAATGATGTCACTTGGAAGGGTGTGTAGACGAAAGGTGAACCAAATGAACAATTTATGTCGATGGAAGACATGATGCATGATGCTCTTATGCAAAGAGAGCCTTGCCAAACATCAAATTCTTCTAACGTGAAAGAGGCTCTGAATGAAGAAACTCAAAGATTTTTTTATTTTTTGGAGGCAAATACATCATTGGTATGAAGGAGCATCAAACTCCATCTTATCATGTGTGTCAGGTTATTAGCTTGCAAGTCTAATTAAAATATTTATAACCAATGCATATATTTTATTACAAAAGAGCTTTTGGGTGTAACACCTATGAAATAGATTTGCCCAAAACCTACTACGATGTAAAAAAGTTAGTGCCAATGTTGAGATTACAGTTATAGAGGATTGATTGTTGCGTGGATGGTTGCATGCTCTTCTATGATAATGAATATGGTAAGAATGATGACGCATTGGTTGAATGAAAATTTAATCGAAAGCCAAGGTATAAACATTACAAGACAGGAGCAAGTACTAAAAACAAGTTCCTGTAAACTCCATGTTCTATTTGCCAATTAAACTTTACTCAAAATTACAAAGAATGTATGTCTCAATACAAATTGTGGCACAAACATGGCACTACAATAACAAGTCGACAAATGGAGAGGCGTGGAAGCACTTTGATAAAGTACATCTTGATTTTGCCATTGAGTCACCCAATGTTTGACTCGCTTAATACTCTAATGGTTTTAACCCTTATGTGCAGGCATCAAATATACCATAGTTATGTTGGTCAATAATTATGACCTCATACAATCTTCCTTTATAAATCTGCATGTCTAAACCTTATATGTTTTTTACATGCCTTATTCTGGGGCAATTCAATCCAAAGGTTGACATTGATGTATACCTATAGCCCTTGATAGACAACTTGAAAAAAATGTGAACTAGTATCTTAACATACAATATTTTAAGTAGACAAAACTTTATGACGAGGACTAATGTAATGTTCACAATTAATGATTTTTCTGCTTATGGTATTCTGTCTGGTTGGAGCACTCATGGTAAACTGGCATGTCCATATTGCATGGAATATATAAAGGCTTTTAAATTATATCATGGGGAAACAAATTTGTGATTTGACTCCATGAAAGGGTTTTACTAAATGACCACGCCTTTAGGAGGAATAAGAATGTTTTAAGGAAGGGAGAGTGGTTATGACTCTTCCTTGTTTGTTGGCCCCTTTCTCCTAAATATTTACTCTTTCTTCCATGTTTCTATTTCTCCAATAAAGCTAATATATTAATTGTAATAACAGAGAAAAGTTCCATAGAAGATTGATGATGAGGAAAAAAAAAGGTTCAATCCAAGGCATCTCTTAGACTGTCAGAGATGTTTAAACAAGCTCGAAGAGAAAAAAAACATGATTGGATGAAAGATATTGTTTGAAACGGTCTTTTGGAGAAGTGGAACATGTCAATTTATAAGCAAAAGTGTGATACGACCAAGAAGAACCGAACATCTGAAAAGAGTGGCAGTTTGCACATTAGGGGATCTATTAACGTGCATGGCCACACAATTAGTTTGGTATGACATGTATTTTTTTTTTAATTTCTAGTTATAAACTTTACAATATTTGTTAACAAGTCATATTTTGTTTGTAGTTATAGAAGTTTGGTCGCTCAATGCATGTTGATGAAAATTTTCAACAAATGCATATTTATCGCTCAACAAGAGATTTTATGGATGACAGGTCTAGGCAGACACATGTTACTTTCTACCAACACTATCACATTCTTTATTATATTTTGTATTATGTTTTAAACCTTAGGTATATGTATTTAATCAAATATTTATACATTTAACAGGAAGATTTTCAAACAAGATTTTCTCAAGCAATATCTAAGACTACATCTATTGGTGTCTTAGAATGTTGTTCCCTAAAGCCTGTAGAGGAGGAACAAATGTTGGTTAAAGGCTATGATTGGAAGGTACAAAAGACACGTATATCGGATTGGAAATGTCGATTCTCAAGATGACTATGTCGACAATTACATACGATAGACACAAACATCTTCTAGTTGAGCAACCAATGTCGAGGACTTATTCAACTTCAAACGCAAATAGCAAGCCATGATGAACATATTTGACAAATAAATTCTCAATTTCAAAACTTTATGATGTCATAATGCAGTACTTTCTGTCTTTGGCAGTCGAAACTACACAACAATTTTTTCAACCGCAAAATAATGAACAAATAAATAAGCTAAACAATAATGTTCAACCAGAAGATTAACCACCAGATGAACAAAATTATAATCATGATTATTAGCATTAGGCATGTTAAGAACTTATCAAATTATAATGTACTTTTATATAATTGACAATGATGTTTATGTAAATAATAATTTGTAATTAAATGTCAAAATGATTGTTTGAGGTTTAAAGGGCAATGTATATGTGATGGTTCCTTTCTTATATATATGTCCAAGTCTGCCAATAAATTTAATAACAAAAGCAAACTCTTTTTTTTTCACTTTGTTTAGCTATTTTCCTACGGATTATGTATATTTAATTACATACGAAAAAATTGTATTACATATGGATAAATTCGTATATAATTACCTACAAGTAAATTCATATGTAACATTACCTACGATATTTTATTTAATAGATTTTTGTATGTTTTGTAATTCGTAGATACATCCCTTTACATATGAGCTTTTCGACTTTACATGTGAATTTTAATTATAAGTTAAGAACATTTTTTTTGTAATGTGGTATAAAACTTGACTATGTAATTTTAATTATATTATTTTTAATAATAAATTATTATTTATATTTTATATTTAGCTATAAATTTGTGTAGTAAAATAATAGAGAAATATAATGTGATGATAACCTATATATGTGTTTTGAAGTGTTCATATATTATAAATATCAAAAGAGATAGTAATGTCAAACATGAACTTTTTGAATATTTGAGTAAATTATAATTTTTTTAAATTATACATGAGAATGTATAATTGTTTAAATTTTATTATATATTAATATATATATATATATATATATATATATTAATATATATATATATATAATTTTATTAATTAAGCTATGTTTATCAATGTTATTTGCATATCATCAAGTTCAAGTTGACTAAGAATGAGAAACACTATAATTGTAGAGAATTTACATGGTTGGTTTTAATCAATAATGTCATTGCAATTTAATGAATGGATACTTTCATTACTGTAATTAGTAAATAGAATGACTTCCAGAGTTTCACTATGTCACATACTTTAAAAGTAAATCACATTTAAATTCTTCATTGTTTCAACCACTTTTATGCACTAATACACTGCTAATTTATACACATTAACTAATTAAGTATTTTGATAAGATTTTTCATTAACACTTTTAATTTAACGTTTTTCTCACCTATTTTCCTATCTGTAATTATATATGTACACACTGATATACTATTGTTCATTAATTGGTGTAATTTCTAAAAAAGGAAAAAGTTTATGTTACATAAACAGAATAAAACATCAATTATTCAATTATTTAACTTGGAATTAATTATATATTTTTTCATATATAATTTGAACTTATTCACTGCTAATATTGAGCACCCGATTTTTTAATATCTGGAAAGAAAATTCTGGTTAATTGCACACTAGTAAAAGAAATTATTTTGTTAAACAATGAAACTATATTAGTTTTCTCTAAAATTATCAGTAGTTACTTATAACTGTTGTTCAATTTCAGAAACTATAATTATACATATCTTTTATTAATTATGCTTTATTCCCATAAAAGTTATAGGTTTCTTATTTTCTCTATTTTGTGTGTATAAACTACATATATAAACTTTCTTAGTAAACGTACTTGCACACAGAAAGTATAGTAATATAAACTTTAGGTTTAATTGCGTCCTTTTCCCCAGTTTGGTTGAATTGTGTCAAATTCATCCTCATTTTTAAAAAAGTTTTCATTGTCATCCTCACGTGTTGTAAAGTTTCATTGTCGTCCTACGTGGTGTAAATTGTCAATTGAATCCAAAGAAACCTAGAAAAAATTGTGTCAACAGGAAGCATTTTTCCTATATATCTGTGTCTTTCCTTTCATACAATCAAGTCAGATATTTCCATTTTTAAAACCTTATCCAATTTATGCTTTTCATAGCTCCAGAGAAGTGACATATGAAAGAACGACACGAGAGATAGGAAAATGACTATTTTGACACATTTTTTCTATGTTTGGATTCAATTGCACACGTTTTATTCCCACGGAGAACGACAATGAAACTTTTTTAAAAATGAGGATGAATTTGACACAATTCAACCAAACTGGGGACAAAGGAAGCAATTAAACCTAAACTTTAAAACTTTATCATTGTTTAGTATAAAATAGTGTAAAGAGTTTAATTTCTGATAATTTGGTAGTATTAGCATTTTTTTATTAAAGAGTATTTGTTTGTATTTTTATTATTTAGTGGTGTGTAATATTATATTAATCTAAAATCAAGAAAAAATCAGAAAATATTTTAGAAGATTTGTATGACTTTGAGCGACAAATCTTTTTGCACGTGATTGTGCTGTTTGACAATCAAAATAGGTGGCTGGTTTGAACTTAATTAATAACACAGTTCAAGATTTGACTTAAAGTGTCACAGTCCTCTATCCTACAGTTTCATATTATTTAACAAATGATTTAGTCAATGCACACTCCTATGAATATTTACTTGTGGTCATCTAAAGAAATAAAAAAATATTAATTTCTTCATTTTAAAATCAATCTTATTACCATTTTTTCAATATAATTTTACAAATTTTAGCATTTGGTCTTTACACTTAGAAACTATCAATCTTATTGGAACCTATTCATATTGATTTTGTTTTCTTTAGTGTATATAACTTTTAATCTATTTAAAAAGGGTTTAAATAATATGTATTTATATATGAAATAATTAAAATTAATAACCTTTAGAGAAAAATAATATTATGTTCTTAAAGTTAAATGAAGATATGTAAAATATCATTAAAATTGAAAATATTAGTCAATTTGAAAAAATAAATATCATAATTAATATGCCAAAATTTAAAGACATTTAGAGAGTAGTATAAAGAAACTAAAATTTAACATATAAGCAAATGATAATCGTATAAAACATAAATTCTTTGCCAATTTTAATATTTCTTGTATATTCTGATTCCTATCTCTATTTTCTTTTATTATCACATCACTCACCATTTTATTTTCTCGCCTATACGATGGGGGTATATATACGCCTTGACCAGGTATAATTTTCCACTATTTTTATTCTACGGTTTTGACAAAAATTTACATGCTTATGGCATCATGATCATGATATATAATTTTTAAATTGCGATCACCAAGTTTGGATTTACTCATTTAAATATTTGGGGCTTGAAGTAGGTGGATGATGGAATTGACTTAAACTAAAATAATCTCAATTTACTTGTGAAATAAGATTTATTTCGTTTACATTTAGGTATTTGATACAGTCAAAATTAATTTATATAAGGAAAATTTTTTGCGTAAGGGAGTGTGTCTAAGTACATAATTATCAAGTCAAATTCTTGTGGTCCAATCGTTGAAGATCTGCTCTATTAAATTTTTCACTTGAGATCATAAAAGAATGTAAGCTGTCATTTGTTTTAAGTTTTAGTATTTTCTTCAAATTTATTTCAATATGTTTATTATAATAGATATCTTGACTTAAATGACACTCTTGTTATTGATTGGAAGTTGTTTTCTAGGAATTTAACTTTGAATGTAGATTACCAATATATGATAATTTAGTTTGTTGTATTATTGTGTTAAGTACTTCATTTTCATAAAGAATAAAAGGAAAAAAATATTTTAAAGAAGTGAATTTTAATATTAACTCTATCCTATAAAATTGATTTGTAAGGTAAGATATAAATGTTAGGTTGATCGAGGAGAGGATTCACTAAGTACTCATTTTCGTACTACTGAAATTTGAATCTAACCACATAAGAAATTAACATCACTCTTTACCAAAAACCTTAGGACAATGAGTTAATGAATTTTCAACCTTATATGGCTCTTTACTTTTTCATTTCTAACTCAG
>NW_025909569.1:15192-28420 GCF_018835915.1 Vigna umbellata
TATATATATATATATATATATATATATAATTTAATTTTTTTACCACAATATTTCTCACTTCTTATCCCAAATTGTTTATCTTAGGAATTATAAAATGTGAAAAAAAAATCATATTTAATATCTCTAGTTAAAACACAGAAATGATAAAAGCTCAAAATAAATTCTCTTACTAAAATGGGTTTTACAAGTTATTAATAATAAAATTATAAAAAAATTTCAAAAGTAATTATTTAAAATAAAATAAGTAATCTATGTTCACAAATCTTACTAAATTTATTCAAATTCACACGAGTTTTGATCCCTAAGGTGACTTTCCATTACCCTAATAAAGAAGTTCCCTACTATAGAACTTTATAGAATTACTCCTCCAAAATTTCCAATCTACTCTCAAAAAAAATATGAATGAAGCACAAACCACGACATCCAAATGCTTAAGTCACTATATATCTCAATTAAAGAAGCACAAGAGAAATAACTATTTTTTTTTCTTTTTTAACATTGTGTTGGTGTAAAATTTATATACAAAATTTTAGTCATCATCATTACAGTAAAAGACTAAAGTTCATGTTTCATGCATTTTGTATAAATGTTTATGCATCTTTTCTTTTCATAATTTGCAAAGCACCCATTATCAACTTCATTCTTAATCATAATTAATTATCATATAAAAAATTTCATATATGATTTTGATAGAATTTATAGATGACTTGTTTAAAAGTGAATATACTACTATATTGAAAGACATTTTAGGCACATATTGCACTTGTTCATATGCTATATTATATTAGTGTTGCGAAATAAGCAACACAAAGTATCACATAAATTATGACCGTTGAAACACATTTAAAAGTATCACATAAATTATGTACTTGTTCGCATGCTTAGTCAACACATTTAAAAGTATGATCGTTAAAACAGTTATAACAAGCATGAAACAATTTTCAAATCAATAACAGACTTAATTAAATACACAATCCATGTAATCGATTAATCTTCAACACTTAGCACATTTTTGAAAACTTTTTCTTTCTAATTCACAACACATTTGAAACAGATATGTGCAAACACACATGTTTTAATCGATTTACTAATTAATGTAATTGATTCAAAACAAGTTGTTTTGCCTCAGTTTAAAAACACAAGCTTTCTGATGGCCTGAATTGATTATCACACCTCTGTAATCGATTTAGTCATTCAGATATGCTTTTGTCCACATGATTTCCTTATCACCAAAAAATACAGTATGCATACACATATATGATCACTTTACTAAAGCAGTATGCAACAATCAACATATTATATGGTCAACACATGTGACAATCACAATATGTGCATATTTCACAATAATCATAAGCACATACAACATATGACATATTCCACAATACATATTCATGTGTTTTTATTATCAATGTGTTGTCATCATCAAAAACCACTATCACAGGGATTGGGTTCAGCTATCACAGTGGTGCCCCTATCAACAATTATCATGACACTTTTTCACCTACTTCTAAAATGGTTACATTACGTTGTTTATTAGCTTTGGTTGTTGCTCAACATTGGTCTCTTCATCAGCTTGATGTCCCTAATGCTTTTCTTCTTGGTGATCTTTCTGAAGAAATCTATATGTCCCTTCCTCCTGGTTTTCAGCGACAAGGGGAGAATCTTGTGTGTCGCCTCAACAAGTCCTTATATGGATTAAAACAAGCCTCTCGTAAATGGTTTGCCAAATTCTCTAAAGCTATTCAAAGTGTTGGTTTTATTCAATCAAAAGCAGATTACTCATTGTTTACATGTACAAAAGGCAAGTCTTTTACAACTTTGTTGATCTATGTTGATGATATTCTCATAACTGGTAATGACCCTATTGCAATATCCAATCTTAAACAACTCCTACCAATCGTTTTCGGATAAAAGATTTGGGTGATCTTAAATTTTTTCTGAGTATCGAGGTATCTCATTCTAAGAAAGGTATTTTCATACCACAAAGGAAATACGCTTTGGAAATTGTTAAAGATGGTGGGTATCTTGAAGCTAAGCCCGTGGATTTTCCCATGGAACAAAATATAAAGCTTTCTTATGAAGGGGAATTATTAAAGGACTCATCAATATACATGCAATTTGTTGGTCGCTTAATTTATTTGACAATTACCCGTCCAGATATCACCTATGTGGTACACATACTCAGCAGATTCATGCACGCTCCATGCAAGCCTCATATGAAAGCTGCAATATATGTGCTACGATATTTAAAAAATAACCCAGGTCAAGGTTTATTTTTCCCTTCACAAAATGAATTATCTTTGCGTGCTTTCTGTGATTCAGATTGGGGAGGTTGCCTAATATCCTAAAAATCAACTACAGGTTATTGTGTTTTTTTGGGATCTTCCCTTATCTCTTGGCGAACAAAGAGGTAGAAGATGGTTTCTCTATCCTCAGCAAAAGCTGAATATAGAGCATTGACTGATACTTGTTGTGAGTTGACTTAGTTATGATCATTGTTGAAAGATTTATGAATATTTCATCCTAAATCGGCATTGTTGTATTGTGACAATAAAGCAACCTTACACATTGCAGCTAACTCGGTTTTCCATGAAAGAACTAGACACATAGAGATGGATTGCCACTTCATTCGTGATAAGATTCAAGATGGCTCAGTCGCAACTAAATATGTACCTTCAGCTGAACAACTTGCCTACGCCGGGTTTTTATAGGATTCTCCCAAAGACTCATTTCTTAACAGCCACCGAGGCTTTGCAGTCCTTTATCTGAGTGTTTGTCAAGATCGCTAGACCCGCTATTTCCACAACCCACAATATTAGCAAAGTGGGAGGGCAATGACCGCATGATTTCTCATTACCCTGAGATTCAGTAACAGTGTCAACCACAACTTTTTCATCGGTTAGCACTTAGTATTTAGTGCAAAAACTCACTATCACCTTATCATATACACCTCCTCATCATAGGTGCCGACTGTCAGCTCCCCCTCCCAAACCTAAGCTTTACCATACCTTCTTCACTTTTCCCCTCTGGCATTGCACCCACCAAGAGGTTGCCATGTTTCTCTGGCTGAAGCCCAAGCCGCATTTTGTATCTTCTCAAAATGCATATCGTCCACACACTAATGGATAATCAACAAGGCTCTATCATCTTTCCTCTTAAACTCCTCTTTCTCTGTGCCGCGCAAATCAGACGCAACAATCACTCCCTTCATCACGCTGCTGACATCTTGAACACGAAACAAGACTCGCGTTTGTGTGCTTCACCTACTCCAGTTCTTGTCTGTGAGAACAGGTAGATTAACGGACATATCTCTGCTGGTCATTCTTTACACCCTTGATCTTTCACCAAGAAACACAGTCTTGATCTTCTTCTCGCTTCAATCACCTTTCCGCCAAGCCTCCGCCAAGCCCTTGATATTTTTGAAGCTCCCAAGTCACGAACTTGAAGCTTTGGATACCACTGTTGGAACAGAAGAAGAACACTGCAACATAGACGACTGAGAACGACCCAACAAGAACACGAACAACACCGAACGACCAAGCCCTTTGCACCGAACAGTCAAGGAGATAAGCAGAGAAAGAAAGAGTAAAACTCAAATGCACAAAAATTTTCGTATATTCACACTGATATCAAAATCAACTATTTACAAGTACAGAGGTCCAATATTTATAAAATGAAAAGCAACTGCCAAGGACAGTTAATCAACAGTTGTCCTGGCCACTAACTAACACCAACACTCTCGCCCTCCCCCACTTCACTCACTCGCGGAACGCTCAACATAATCGGCTTCCTATGGTGTTGTCACACGCTGCAAACAATTTGGACAACAATTCGTCCGCTTTAGGAGATGGCAGATAAAAGATAGGGGATGGGTTTTTTTGTGGGGGCTGCAAGGACACGGATCAAATGTGATGGTGGGTGCTTTAGATTAGGTATTGGTTAAAGAAAAAAAAGAAAGGAACGTACCACATAAATAATTGGGGTTCGGGTTTACTAATGTCGTTTCCAGCTAATATCAATACTTTTATTTTCTATTTTAAAATTCCCGTAATGTCGCTTGTTACTTCGTCACAGTCATCGCCAATGTAAAAAAAAACAGACCAATAGAAAGAGCCCGTTTAATTTCCAAATCTACAACACCAAAAAACATATAGTGAAAATGACATTATTGAAATTGAAAGCGTATAATCAATTTTTAATTCAGTTGCACCTGATATTTCGAGTCCACTAATCATTAACTGTTAATTACACTTTTTCTTTATAACTCCACAAACATATTTCTTGTATAAAGATTTTACTTTAAAAGAGATTTGTCCTATAGCTTAATTGTAGGGTCAAAAATAATTTCTTCAACTGGTAAAATTCAGATTCCCCCGCCTTTTTACACTTTCAAAAATAGAACCAATCAAAAGAATTAACAAACAAATAGAGTTCATTAATTGTCAAAGATTTACTGTAATTTCAATTTTGTAATTTCATGATCACGGCCAGGCATAGTCATATACTTTTGGAATTTAGAAAACCAATCATGATATGTATGAAAAGCTTAAAATAAATATTACTTACTTTCAGCCGGAGATTTCCCGTAATTACGGTTCAAAGCTTCGATAAAAGAAGCGGTTCTCTGGTCTTGCATCACTTCAATGAAGAAAAACATCTTTATTAATTGAACTTAACAATCAATAAAATTACAATAACTCTATTTTAATATAGAAAAATATGAACTGACATTGACCAATAATGCATATCTATAATTTTGGGACTGAGCCAGTTGTTGTATAAAATCCAATGGAAACCAACCTACCACAATGAAGGGTCCATGTTTTCAAAACACAACACTAAAAAAAACAACCAAAATTAGAATTAGGCACTACATATATAAAGTTAGGCACCTACAAATGTAGGCAGCCACAAGTTGGGTTCATGTCTTATGCTTTGCATTCTAGAAAAGGTGTGAAACCCATCTATAAAAGGATGAGAGAGAAGAGCTAGCACAATCAAAGACTAACCAAAAATATCTCGAACCAAAGAGAGGGAATCCACTACTGAAGAAATCAAGAGAGAGTAGAGTTTTTTGTTTCCTCTTTGAGAGAAGTGAAGTTCATACCAAGAGAGTGGTATACCATCCGAGAGGGTGAGATTCATAGAAGATCCCTCAGAAATTGAGAGAAAAACATTTTGTAAGCCTACTTAGAGTTGAGATCATTGTTTTTCTTGACACAAGTTCCATGGTTTTTATTACCGAGAGGGTTTCCGTCCCGTAAAATCTTGGTGTCATAGTCTTCTCTACGCTGTAAATCCTATCTACGCTTTCTGCAAGTGCCCTATTGTGGGGAGCAGAGGAGGGAACGAAGTATACCCCACCCCCCCCCTACACCCAAGGGGGTACCGCTGGTTCCCAAAAGCCAGCCAATAACAACTGGACCGCTCTTTCTGCATCCCGTTCATCGATAATGCTGCAAAAGGATTTTTAGATTTTGGTGTCATGCAGCATACGGGGCACAGCGCAACTTGCACCAGACAAGAAGAGACATTTCGTATGAAAAAATTGGCCGCCTCTACTACTAACTGTAATGGAGCACCCCGAAAGCTTTAACAATAGGCCCTTGATACAAGTCATTTGAATGCATGCAACCAAGCAAAGATATTCCGTTTCTAAACACTGTAGACAGTCAACGAGCTTGCTACAGCAACAACCTCTAAGCTAGTACAAGAAGAAGGAAAGCAGAGGAAGGTAGATAAAAGGATAGGTAACATTGGGAAAAGGAGGAAAATAAATCCGACGTACGTGCTGTTGCAAGCAACATACAAGGTCAGAATGTCTAAGAGCAATGTTACTGCTACAAGTGTGCGTCAACAAGAATTGTGGGTTATAAAGGCGGGGGAGGGTAAAAAACGGTGAACGACATGATGCTTCCAAACGGTGTGGGTAGTAGGTTGGAGGGGGGCATGCAAACAATAGTTGATTGGGTAAAAGGAAATTGTGGAGAGATGTAAATGTGAAAGTAAAGCGAGTTCAACTTTGTTAGTTGTCGCTTCCCT
The DNA here is from genome assembly GCF_018835915.1 of Vigna umbellata. Next base: position 21,235 of record NW_025909569.1, read on the forward strand.
CTCAATGAAGGGATATTTAAGACTCTAATGTTTTGGTTCTTGGATGAGGACAAGGGGTGTGGCGAGGGCGATGGTCGAGTTGTGTGCGCAATAGATTGTATGGGGGGTGTATCTCTGGGGTTCCGCTCCCATGGCTGAAGGTAGGCTGCATACGATATTGCGGAAACGCGTGGTTTCCACAACAACGACGCGAACAACGAACGCAACAACAGACTCCTCTCCTTCACTGTTGAGTGTGTCCAGGTTGCTTGCTGCGTGATTCCAAGATAAAATACCCCCGATCCTAGTGAGCAACCTATCGTGACGTACTCTTTTGTTCTCCATTGATCCTCCCACACGAGCTGTGGAGATCATATCCTTAAGTTTTTAGTCATGGTTTTGTACCATATACCAAACCTTTGTGCCTGTAGATATCCGTTAAAAATTCTTTTTCCCTACTCCTAAGAATTTGACTGTGTTTTTTGCTGGGATCTTGATAAAGACTGGTAACAGAACATATGTTTGGGCACATGCTAATGAGATATACAAGAGTCTAAATCAAACTCTTGTAGGCTATCATCTGCCGCTGTGTCCCATCATCTTTTGTGTAGCGTTTCCGTTTACCACCCAACACAGTATCGACAAGTTTTACAACATTCATCGTGAACCATACCCGTAGTAGAAGCTTTAATATATTTCATTTGAGAGATAAATATACCTTTCTTTCTTTCTTTCTGTGGGTTTCACAGCAGCTTTATAATATAAGACCGAGGACATCGTGTCATCAAAGGCCAAGGTCGTCATTTCAATGGTCCTTCTCCATGTCTTCTTTAATGCTTTACCATCTCCATATTGCTTCTTCTTTTATAGATAAGAGCATCGACATATAAGAACAATATGAGGGATAACCTTGTGTACCTTGTGCCTTCTATATAAGTGTTCTTCACTTTTTTGCTCCTGAATCCTTGACCCCTCAGCAATTCCCATTCAAGCTTCTAGGATCCAAAGTTGTAAGTCATTTATAGTTCTAATTTCATTTCTATGTTATTGAATGACGAAATGGGTTTACTATGGAGGTTGCATTTTAGTGGAACACAGGTAGATTCATGGGAAGTGACTTCTATTCATGATCGTGGATGAAGGACCATCATGCCGAGAGCTACCATTATATGAAACTGAAAGAGTAAGGATTAACCTCAATACATTAAAATCAATTCATCTTTGAACATTATGAACCAATTGAATCTTTCTTCATTTTGGCACAACGCTTCAGAGTAAATCTCCTATACCAGGACAACAATTAGCAGATAAGGCAAGATCGACAACGTATCTTCTGCAAAATGGAGCGAGGACCTTATAGATTTGCCTTGTGACCAGTCTTGGAGGTGAGTTAAGTTTATATTTTTGATCGTTTTGGTATGGGATTGTTTTTAGAGATTAATTATCAACTTCTTAGTGAAACGCATATAGATATAGATCTATCTATCAATCTTATATATATATCTATAATAATCTTAGAGTATATTTGTTTATGGAAAATTATCAACTGCATTATTACCGATTTATTTCCACTATTCGAAAATTCATAAAAAAAATTTCGTTGCTGATGGATTTTGGTTGTCGGTAATACTTGTTTTTCTTATAGTGTTGGATTGGGGAACATATAAGGAACTCCTTGCTAAAGGAATAGAGCTTTAGAAAAGGGCGATATTTATATATAGGTGATTTCATTACCACTCATGAGCATGTCATTTGTACCGTACACACATTCATTCTCTTTCTATCTATTAATGATATAAGTTATTTATTTTTAAATTGATGTGTATATTTTATTTTAGGCACAAGAGTTGAGACGAGTTGTTGAGTTGAGACGAGTTGTTCGCGTGAATGAGGTATTTCAACAAATTAATCGTTAAAAGGGATCTGGTCAATTTGTGGATGAGAGGTTTGGAAAACACATGTAAGCGAACACAAAGTATTTTCAACTAGACTCTCTTAGGTATTCGACAAGGATAAGTCTATACTTTTGAATCTTCACTTCAATTTAGCGACTATTTAACCGATAAATTGGACTTGTAGTTAATGTTTCTCTATTGGGTCCCATAAATAGCGATACTATTAATAGTGTGATCATTATTGACAAACCTCGATTATCGATAATTACTGACTACCATTATCGATGATAAAAATCTATCGGTAAATATTTCTAATGATACTATTATCAATGAATTTTTTTTTGTTGAAAATCTCTCAGACAACAAACATTATCGAAAGATTTTTGTTGTTACAAAGATGTGTTCCATCAATAAATTCAATTTGTTGTAGTTAAAAGATATTTAGATTAGGATATTAATACAATAACAATCATGGGATATGCATGTTGATGCTTGGTAAAGTTTCGGAAAAAGGTTGTTTGACATCATTGAACAATCAATTGATACTTGCAAAGGTAGGGATGGCAAGATAGGGTAGTGCCTATTCCCTATCCAATCCACAATTTAGAGTATTTATTGTTTGGTTTGGGATTGTTGTTTAATAGTGGTTTTAAAATACACGGTTGACAATACTCTAATGTTAATATTTTAAAATATATTCAAAAGATTTTTAGAATATGATAATCTATTTTTAATGCTTAATAGATGACAAGAAAAGAATAAAGTGTGTTGTTTTATGTCAATGTTATGGAATATTATGACATCCCTCTTGCTGCCCTCTCAGATTGCTTGAAAAATTATGTTAAATAGAGGCATATTGGAAAAAAGTGTGAAGTACAACTTAATAATCAGCAAGTGATTGTGGCCCTTACTTACTTTGAAATTGTTGCTGGAGTAAATTAGGGTTGACTGTCCTCCTTCCTCCGGCCGTCAATAATTCGGGATGTTTGGTTGACCCCCCGTTTAGTCCCACCACTCGCAACTTTTTGCTTATCCTATTCAAACACGCAGACCCATTTGCTTCTGCTTTATCTTCTTTAAAATCTTCTTACGGCTTTCAATCTACAAAGTTTACGGGCAACCACCCATAAGACCATATTTTAGTAAGAGAATTTTTACATGCACAAGACTCCTTATTGATACATTTCAGGCAATTCACAAACACGTTGTTTTTTTTTCGCAGAAATATCTTGTAGAAAAAATCACACTTTTCTAAAGCAACCATATTAAAGAAAAAACAGGTGGGGGAAGCTCAATTTAATACATTCTCACAATCACAATATGCATTAAGAAGGGTGATATCATCAGAAAGAACATTTTGAACAGATAAGAAACAGATTAGTGAGATAAAATTAAAAGTTAATTAGAAGAAGAAACTACATACGGTCCGTAATGACACTCAATTTTCTGAAAGGCTAAGGCATTTGAATGCCGATGAACAACACAGCGGTACAAACCGAACAAAAGGATCATGCTGCTCGAGACCTGTGCTTTCTTGGCTTATTTTCTGACCGTATTTTCACTGAAGATTATACAACTCGTACTGACTGAATATAAGGTTATAAAAAAATTCAAAGCTAAAACATGATTCAGTACATGTCAACGTATCTCTTTTTTGTACAATAAAAATAATTATAATATAAATCTTTTACTTTTTTCATTTTTTATAATTATCATGTGTTTATAATAATAATTAAGTTTAAACCCTAATATGGTCCTCATATTTGTTGGGGAATCTTAAGTGGGTTCTCGTTTTTTCAACTCTCTCAATTGGATCATATATTTGAAAAATTGTCTCAATTAAGTTCAAATATTTGAAAATTTGAGTCACTTATAACCATGTCCGTTAAGTTTTCACAGATGGCATTAAAATTTTTGACAGTTGAGAAAACGAGAACCACTTATAGATTCTTTACAATATGAGGACGATCCAACGGGTAAAACCTAATAAATTATCATGTATTTTTTCTATAAATTATAACAATCAGAAAACTAAACAAATGAAATTAAATAGTAAATCTTTATTTAAGTGAGTATGTGGCTTATTCGGTGGGCGAGTGAAAGCTCTCTAGAGCGGGAAGAATACTTTTGGAAAAATCAGCGACTACACATGGAGCAGGTTAGTCTATACATCATTTATTATTTTTAAGAAAAAAAATTTTAATAATTTCTTTTGACAACTTTTTTATAACAGCTTATGTGGTAATTTGTGATTGCTCTGTTTCAAATATACAGATTAATAAAATAGTGACACATAATTTATTGTCAAAAAATTATTGAAAAAGTTGTTAATATATCGAGGTGTTTTTTTGTATATATCTCTCTCTTTTATTCAAAATAATAAGACAATTTTCCTTTTTCTCCGTTTTTCCTTCCTTTTACTGGTATCCGGAGCAGAATGATCCTCCCTCTGCGCAATTTTTGCGATCCTTATTCCAATGGCCAACTATAGAGAAATGAAGCAAATTCCAATATTCTTATTCTCTTCTCCTCATCATTATGACCATCCCTGGAATGGTTCTTGTTTACTCCAACCTCTAGAGGGAAGGGGGGACAACAATTCTTCAACGGCGCAACGCATGATCATCTCTTTGAATGCAAATCCAAATTGGGTTGTGTTGATGGCACTCCCACAACTATTCTTCTGTTAGGCCAGACCAGAAGAATATATAGAGCATGGCAAACTGCCATGCATGGTGTTATCTGGATCTTTAAACGTCTTTGACAACCTGATTGTCGATCATGATTTTCTATGACACTGCTCCATGAGCTTGGATAGAAAAAAAAAAATCCCCTTCCAAATGTTTTCGCTATTGCTGCTTGGCGCAAGACAAAGACCGTACAGCCTAGACAACGAAGTTTAAAAAAGTTATTGGATGAGTTAGGCTCGCTGATAGTAATGCAACCTGCACTTGTGGAGCTACAGTAAAAGAAGGCGCCAATTGATGCATTTCTTATGGGGTTGATAACTCTTATGGTTATTCGGGCAACTCTTTTAAAATTATTCAATTGCCTGATGTTACCACGCTTAGGCTTTCCATCATTCAAGAAGAAAACACCAACATTTTGAGCCCTCGCAACAGTGACACAATCGAGCTTCACCATGGCTGTTCAAAAAAAACCGTAGCCCTGGATGTTTTAGACCAAACAAGGCTTTCTCTCGGCGTAATCATCTAATGGAAAGGCGTCTGCTGGTCATTGTTCTCATTGTGATAGAGAATCATCAGCAAAAGACACATGCTGGAAAGGGTTTTAAACAAAAAAACAAAAAAAAACAATGGTTTATCCTCCCAACACCCAAGCATGGAGCAACCAAGAATGCCTTACGCTAAAGCCCAATGGGATAGTGGTCTGTAGCTATAATTGTAACAACAGCCACTCCAATGATGCAACAAGTGCAGTTTGGTAATGGCATTGGATTAACTTAATTTTGCAACTCCACAAATGTTGTCTATTATACAGGTCATGAATAATCTCATTCACAATCCTTAAAGGCCAACAACGCAAAGGGTTCGGTGGTGCGTCACCACCCAACTTATAATTGATAGTGAGGTAACCGATTTGCACATTATTTTCCTTCACCACCTTGCTTGTTACCAGACAGAAAACACGTCTTTACACCAATTGTTATGGCCAAATGGTGACCAGCCCCATTCTCCTTACTACTGCACGCTACCTTGTGAGGCCCAATTGTTGATGGAAAAATGTCGTTTTTGTGGGGTGCCCAGCTTGTAAAGTAACATTTGATGTCGGAAGGTCGATACAACGAGATTTAAAAAAACTGGTCAGTAACATTTTTTTTCCTTCTTCTGGGTGTATTTTGGCAGGAATTTTGATGACGGGGAAAAATGGTTTGGGTAAACAACAAGGCGGACTCTAGTACTTGGTTGCAATGACATCCACAAGTCAACAAACTCCCATTCAAGCCATAGTCCGCCCATGTCACCAAGTCCGATCCTCCTCCGTCAAAACTTCTAACTACCCTATGGCACATCGACGCAACCTAGACAGCCATCTCCAGCTAGATTAGACTCTGGCTAGAACTTGGTGAAATCTCTCGGAGAGTCAAATACAACTGGTGATGTGTGTACTCTTGCAAACACAACAAGTCCTTTTCCACAGTGTCCATTTCGTCAATTAAACCTTGGCAATTACTTCATGGGGATATTTGGGGACCATAATAAAAGCTCCTTCTCTGTCTGGTGCTAGTAGGGTTTTGACCATGGTGGATGATTTGTCCTCGTTTCGCGCTTTACGGGGGGTTGTGTTTCAGGGCCCATAAAAGGGAAACCCAACATCTTCGTACCAATTTTGTTTTCTTTTGTCAAACTCATTAATTATCAATATATAGCCAATATTCGATTGACAATGGAAAGACTGTTTGCTTCTGCGAGATTTTTTTTTACACAACAAGGTACCACGTACCAACATTCTTGCACTTACACAACCACACAAAACGGGGTGGGTCGAGCGCAAACATAGACATAATCCATATCCTTGAGTCAACAAGAGCTCTTCGGTTTCAAGCCAATCTTCCTTCCATTTTGGGCAGAATGGGTTTCCACACTTCCACCCCCATTTCCACCCACCACTGCTGTTCATATAATCAACCACCGTTTACCCCACACCTCTCTTTCACGCTAGACACATTTGAGCGCCTATATATCCAAATCCCTTCTTATTCACACACTACTACAAATTTATTCATTACCGAAGGATTATTACCGAAGGCCTCTTACCCCTCGGTAAAAATGACAATACCGAAGGATTTCCCGACGGTCATTAAAGTTGGTCATTACCGAAGGCTTTTGCCCTTCGGTAATACACACACGATTTACCGAAGGCTTTTGGCCCTCGGTATATGCATTCACTTGATAAAATCTGAATTTGGGATTTCCCTCGTCCATTTTCCAAATGCTTTTTGGGAAAGCTTCTCCCAAATTTTCACTCCCGTCCCCCGCCACCGCCACTCTTCCTGGGATTTCCCTCTTCCATTCACCGGAACCGGACGTCCATGCACCACCGCCACCAGCGCCCACCGGAGATTTGTAACCTCGCTCGCCTTAACCGCGCGTTTCGCGGCGCCGCCTCCTCGGACTCAGTTTGGGAGGCCAAGCTGCCGCGCAACTACCAGGATCTGTTGGATCTGTTCCCGCCGGAGCGCCACCGGAATCTCTCGAAGAAGGACATTTCGCGCTCCTCTCACGGCCCCTGCCCTTCGGCGATGGCACAAGGTGGGGTGGTGGTCTCCAGGTCAGTTTTCTTTGGTTAGT